>PVIC010003610.1:0-67973 GCA_004025085.1 Thryonomys swinderianus | reverse complement strand
GCTGCATGCTGGCCTCTGGGACTTATTCTTGCTTTCTAGGTTTGGCTGGAAGCTCGGGGATACTGGGAGGTGGGTCTCCTCGGGGTGCCTCTGGAGGGGTATTGGGACCCCTCCGCCTTCCTCTTTCTCTTTTACCTTAGTGCCATGAGGTGATCAGAGTCCCTTACAGATTGCCGCCATGATGCACTGTGGGGCCAACAAGCCTTGGGCAGAAAGCTCTGGATCCATAGCCACAATAACCCTTTCCTCCTTTAGGCTGACTGTCTCAGGTGTTTTGTCACAGGACAGAAAGGTGACTGATGCACCGGCTATTTGTAATCACCTCTACTTCCCGCCCCTCTCCCCTCCCAGGAGAACAGGGCAAGACTGAATCTGACCTCTGGTCACATGGGACAGGTCACCCATCCTGAGGCTGTCTGAGCACCCCACCCTGAGATCTCAGCAGCGTCCACAGGCCTCTTCCAAAGACAGAATCAGAGCGCCTACCAGAGAGAAGCAATAGTTGTCTGAAAAGCCTATATTCCTTACATGAACAGCACAAGAAGTGAAGCATGATGTGGCACCTTGTGTGCACAGCTCAAGTTTGTATGCCTCCATTGAAATAAATTCCAATTTATAATAAAAATAAATTACATATATACTACCCAATCTAACAAAAAAACTAAAAATTTTTTTAAAAGGCAACTCTTGGGGGCCAGAGATTTAGCTCAGTGGTTCCAGCGCCTGCCTCGCAAGTGCAAGGTGCTGAGTTCGATCCCGGTAACCACATAGAATGCTGGACATGGTGACTCACGCCCACCAGCAATCAATACCACATACCACAGTGCCGGGCGTGGTGGCTCATGCCTGTAATCCCAGCACTCCAGAGGCAGAGGCAGGAGGATTGCTGAGTTCGCGGCAGCTTGCCTGAGCTACATAGTGAGCTCAGAGCCAGCCTGAACTACAAAGCGAGACCCTGTCTCAAAAAAAAAAGGCAACTCTTATTCCATGAGTATTTCCAAGGTTTGAGGAGAAAACGGAGGACAGATGCATTGTGACAGGCCAGTGCCCTCTGGGTCTTGCTCTGATACCATTCTGTGATACAAGAGTCACAGCTATGAGGCTGCAGTTCCAGGAAGCACATCCAGGGTCCTGGGGGACTTGGTGCCCCGGCCACTGGGGCTCTGCTGGAATCTCCAAGGGGGCTATCACCAGCCCTTGAGATCCCGGGATGTCCCAGCAATGCCCCTTCCTCTTTCCCTGGTGGTGGGGAAACAGAGGCTACAGAGCCCAGGAATTTGTGCCAGATTCACTGGGAAGCCGCTGGGCCTCAGGGAGTTGGGCAGCATGGTCGGGCCACTGGGCATGGAGCAGCTTTGTTGGGAGACATGGTCGCCCCTCATCTACAGTCTCGCTTTTCAGACTCGGCTACCGTGGCCAACCATGGCCAACCATGGCCTGAAAATATTAAGTGGAAAATTCCAGAAATAAACATAAGTGCATAAGTTCTACATGCATGCCCTCTGTCAGTCATGTAGCAGCCATTTTAGTAACAGCTCTATTGTCGCAGAATACGGGCCCGTGTTCAGGTGACCCTTATTTTATTTAAGTGGCCCCTAAGTGCAAGAGTTGCGATACTGCCCATTCATATATTCCAAAGAGAAGCCATAAAGTGCTTTAAGTAGAAGGGCAAAAGTTCTCAATTTAATAAGAAAAGAAAAAAATCATACTATTTCTGAGGATCTGTAGTATCTTGATTGGATCAGGGGTCTGAACTACTTCACTGGTCCAAAACCACACAGTTCTGGCCAGTACTTGCAGGTAGCAGGGTCCCAGTCTGTCCCTAGCAGCTCGGGACCCCTGCTGTGTGCCCTGGCTGGGTCCTGCTGCAGCCTGATGACCCCCTCTGGCTCCCATGTGCTTATCTCTGGAGCCTCCTAATGTTGTAGCTCCCGGCTGTCATCTTGACAGAGCAGGGGCCGTGAACCACGCCATCAGAACCTGGGTAACATAAAATGAGCTCTGAATGTGCGTGCGGTGGGGCCTGATTCCACAGCCCCAGCCTTCCTTGTCACATCCGCCTGGCTGCAGTGACTATCTCAGGGCCTAAGCCGGCCTGAACCCCATGTGGGCTGGGACCACTGTGGCCTCACCACCTCTGCACAGAGGCTTGGCCCCATCTGAAAGAGGGCTGCGTTGGTAGGGTCTGCTCTCCTGGGCCCTTGGGGGTCACTGCTGAGCCATCTGGGAGAGGACTGGTCGAGCCTTGTGAGGACATCAGCACCGAGGGACAGGACAGGTGTCTCCAGGGACTGTGTGGCCAGATAGCTAGCTGTGACCTCAGCACGGCTGCCAGCCCCACAAGACAGGCCTCCACGCAGACTCTGGCTCCCCTGTGCATCCCCCTCCAGGAAGAGCAATGGCCACACCCCCACCCCCACCCGTCCCACTTCCACACTGACTGCTGGTGCCAACCTCGTCATGTTGGGTGCAGGACCTGATGGCAGATGTGTAGGGGAAGATGTGCCTCTGCCTCTAAATTTCGTGGCTGAGGTCCACCTGGCCATGCCCCTGACACGGCTCTGGAGGCCCGTGGCACAGACCCGTGGCTGATGCCGGCAGCATCAGCCCCACCCCCATACAGCTCCAGCAGCCTGTTTGCTCAGTCCTGTGGGGCTGTATCCTCCAGCTTTCTGTCACCGTGACCAGTACCTAAGGGTCACCTTGTAAAGAGGAGAAAAGCTCATTTCGATTACAGTTTCTGAGGTGTCCACCCGTGGTCAGATGGCCGTGTTGCTTTCGGTGTGTGGTGGCACACCAGAGCAGGAAGTTCACCAGATCAAAGCTGCTCACACCGTGCTCTGGAGATGAAGGAGAAAAGGAATCAGAAGGGACTGGTTCAGCGGTCTGTTGGTCCTGGAGGACAGTAACTTTCAGGACGGGATGACATACCAGAGCCGAGTCACCAGTCTGAGACTGCAGTGGTCTCAGGACCCAGCCACCACCTGTCAGAAGGTAGCCAGCATCCTCCTGGGCTCTCCTCCGTGGGTAGGACTGCTGGCAGCACCTGCCTCCGGGGCAAGCCTGGTATGGTGAGTCAGTGCCCTCCGGGTGGCCGCGCAGACCCTCGTTACTCCTTCACAGGGCCACGGGGCTGGGACAGATGCCCCAGGATGGGTGCTCAGTCCACCCTGTGCAAATGGGACATTGCTTGGCCGTGAACAGCTCCCGCTCGCGAAGGCCGTTTCTCTGTGGACATGTGTCATGCTGTGGATGATACAGAAGACATGCCGAGCGAGAAGAGCCGGACACCAAAGACCCGTCTGGTTCCGTTTCCATAAACTGTCCAGAGCAGACAGAGCCATAGGGACAGGACGCGGCATGGCACTGGCCGAGGGGTGGGAGACAAGGGAAAGATGGCTTAACCGGCAGAGGGTTTCCTCCTGGGGCAAAGCAAGGTGTCCTGGAACCAGGTCACAGCTGTGCTCTCACAGGCCTGCGAACGCTCTAAACGCCCTCAGCTTGTGCGCTCTAAAGTGTGACTTTTACTTTGAACCCATCATCCTGTTGTCCTGTATAGAGAATTCCCGGGTGAGCGGGGACCAGGGGGCAGCAATATGCCTGCAGCAGGGACTCTGAGAGCAGAGTGGGCCTGGTGGCAGGGCTGGCCATGTGGGCTGCCCTGGGGTGCTGTGAGGAGCCGGAGGGAGGAGTTCGTGGTTCCAGACCGGATGAGGGTGTGGAATTGGTTCCTAGGAGTTCCAGGTGGGAGCCATAGTTGGATGCTTAAGAAATCATGGCGAAACACACACGCTGTGGACATCACTCTGGGACTCCTGGTGGTATTCGGCACGTTCGCAGCATCATGAGACCCTGTCCTCCTTTTTCTAATTTCTGAACGCGGTCAGCACCTGGAAGGAAACCTCTCCCTCTTAGTAGTCACCCTTCTCCCTCCACAGCCTGCGCAGCCTCACTTTCTGTCCCGATGGACCTGCCCGTTCTGGGCCGCCCTGGGCAATAGAGCTGAGCGTCCCCTGGCTCCCACGACTGGCCTCTTTCTTTCTGTATCTGCATTGCTGCATGTGTCACTGCGCCGCTTTCCCCGTGGGGCTGCTGTGCGTGATCCTTCACTGCTTTCAGAGACGTGTCTAGTGGGGGGCTCGCTGGGCTGCGTGCTCACGCCAAGATGAACTCCTTCCCACGGGCTCCGGTGCCGCTGCTCCACACTCCTGGCGGAAGCCCACGCCCTCCACGCAGAAAACAGGGTGTGGGGGCTGCTTGTCAGGCTGGGTCAGCCTCCCTCAGAGGGGACCTGTCCTCTTCCTGTTTTGTGACTCTGTCTTATTATTTTGTTTTTCTTTCAAATGTTAATGTTTATCAGTACATGTTTTCAGTACGTGATGATTACATCCTTTGGGGCGTGCACGTCCGTAACACACAGTGATGCTTTGCCTGGCCCCTTCCATCCTCCCTACTCCACCGTCTTTTGGTCCCCTGCCCATTTGAAAAGATCTATCCCTTGCTTCCTATTCTCTTTTATTTTGCTTTTTAATTAGTTATGCTTTGGGTTTCTCATATATAAGAGAAATCACGCAATATTTAAGCTTGTATGTCTGATTGATTTCACTTAACACAGTCTCTAGGTGTATCCATTTTCCTACAAATGACTCAGATTTATCATTCTTTATGCAAAGCAGTACTTCATTATACATAAATATATTTTCCTTATCCATTTATCTGTTAATGGACATGTAGTCCATGTCCAGGATTGAGCTATTATGAGTCGTGGTGCTACACAGATATAGGTGTGCATGTATCACTGTCACATGTTGTCTTTAACTCTTTGTCAAAGGCACTTACAAGAAGAATACCTGGATCATATGGAATTTGTATTTTTAGTTTTTTCAGGGATCTCCTACTCATTGCCATACTTGTTATACTAGTTTAATTTCCACAAGAAAGGTAAAAGCATTCCTTTTTTCCCTGCAACCTTGTGTGAGTCTGTTTTAGAATCAGGACCGGCAAGCCCACTGTCTGTCCACTAGGAAAATGCACGCAGCCTGCAATTATGCCCCCTAGCCTACCAGGAACTTTGTGCAGGTTTGAGAAGGTGCCTCTCTGGGTGGGCATGCTGCCAGCCAGGCCTGGCACAGAGGCCAAGTGAGCAGAGTGCAGGCCCGATTCAAGCGCCACCCCCAGCACACACCCTGTGCCGTGAACAGCCCACACAGTCACACTGGGTGGCTCTGCCTGCCAGGCACCGGAAGTACATTTATCTCACACAGGGTGGGAAGCCCTGCCTTGTGGAACTGATACATTCCTGCGACCAGCTGTTGCAACAGAAATTTCCACCCAGCATATCCAGTTCCTCACTGGTGGGGAAGTTCCTTTGGCCTTTCCGCCCAGGGCCACTGAGCCAAAGGGAAGTGGCCCAGGTCTGGGAAAATCTATCAGAATCCCAGCCCTGCCAGCGTGCCAGAGGACCACACAGGTAGCAGCCAGGTCAGAGAAGAGGCCCCTGGTCCCCTCTGATAGCCCCAGGCAGGTTTGCTCAGCCCCAGGCCCGGGGCTGTTGAGTGAGCCCAGACCGCACAGGTTGCAGCAGGGCTGTGCGATCCACCAGTCCCCATGGAGCTGCCAGCAAGTGAGCATCACCACCTGGCTGTGTGCGACAGGTAGGATAGAAGGTGTCCTAAGGCGGAAATGTTTTCCTGGGCCTGGGGGTGCAGCAGGCCGGATCAGGCAGAGAATGAGAGCTGGTGTCCGGAGGGAAGTCACATCAGACAACAGGCAGGGCCCTGGGGCAGCTCCTGCAGCCACCTGGCAGGATGGTCCTGAGCTGGGAGGTGGCCAAGAAGCATGGGAGGGACAGAGTCTGGGTGTGTGCCGAGGACAGACACCAGCGGTGGGGAGAAAGTACAGATGTGATGGCTGTAGCAGCTTCTATCGCCTTCCACAGGGACGGGGAGGGGAGTCTGCTAGTTACTTGGCCTCTCTTGGCAGGAAGGAGTGGGCCCCACAGAACCATGAGCACAGGTTGCCAAACTGAGGCAGCCTCTCGGGTGAGAGGACACTCCTTATGTTCCTCTGTCCCGCCAAGGTAGGCCTCTGGGTGCCTCTGTGAGCAGGAAAGATCCCTTCACACAAACCACAGGCACTGTCAAAAGCCAGGAGCCAAGGGAAGCTGTGAGACCAGATCCTCCCTCCTCATGTCGCACCTGAGTCACACAAAGGGACCAAGCAGCTCTATTCCCAAGCAGCCTGGAAGGGCCAGGCTCTGCCCATGCCAGTGCCCCAAGGTCTTGCCAGGAACCCAGGGCACCCATGACAGCCACGTTCATCCTGGCCATGGCACTGCTAGTCAGAAGCCAGAGCCGTGCCTGGGAGAAGGTTCTGGGGCCCTGAGGGCTGCTGCCACCTTCCAGAGCCTTCTCTTCTGTCAGCAGCTTCTCATTCAGTGCACACGATGCCTGGACAGACCGTCTGTCCTATTCCCCACCATCGGCCTGCATCTCTTTGGTTTGCTGTAGGTAAGCGTAACCACAAGCCTGTCTTGGCATCCACTTGCTGCCTGCCTGGACTGCCTGGACTGCCTGGACTCTCGTTCCTGTCCCCTTAGGATGAGACGCCGAGGCAGGAGGTGGTGCTGTGATCAAGTTCAATACCCATTGCTAGGTCCAGGCATGACCCAAGGCTCTTATCCTTCACCCAGGCCACCTTCCTTGCCCCTGCAATCTCCCCTGTCCTTGGCTTGGGGGTGCACGTATTTTCCTCACATTGTACCTACCTGGAGAGGCTGCTTCCTCCGGCAGCCATGGCCTCTCCCTGGCGTGCTGGCCCATTCCTAGAGTCACCTGTTAATTTTTCTGAGGCTTTTATCTGAGTCTGCTTGTCTGTAGTGAGGCCACACCACAACCCTGGCCCAGCTTCCTTTCCCACCACCACAGGGGCTACACTGTACCGTGACACTACATTGCCCTCGCCAGTGCTGCCAGAGGTCCTTCTTAAGAAAGTCCCACTCTGGCTTAAGACCAGATAAGAGTATCTGAGACACACTGGGAAGTAAAACTGCTTTAGGATTCCCCAATCCAAATAGTCCCTGAGCCCACAGCAGGCACCTCCTGGGCAGCCAGGGCTCTCGAATATTCCAGAGCCCAAGCAGAACTCTGGCTGTGTGGTCATGAAGGAAGTGCGTGGGTTCCAAGCTGGGTCCCTGGGGCCTCCTACCTGCACGGGGCCTGCCAAGAACACAGCTGTGGGACCGGAGCTGTGCTGGGGGCTGGGAAGCCAGCAGGATGTGGAGGCGGCCAGGCTAGCGCAGGAGGCAGTGAGGAGCACCGGAAGTTGATATAGGGGACCACAGGTGATTGAGGTATCTGGGCTGCAGCTACAGAGAGTTGATGGTTGTGTCCATAGAGGAATTCAGGATGCTCCCAAGAGAGTGCCAAACAGCCTGTGCTCATGTGGGTTGCAGCAAAGGAGCGTGACAGCCTCCAAGGAAGGGTCCTGAGAAGCTGGCAGCCCAGGTATGGTTGCCTAGGAAGGAAGGAAGGAAGGGAGGAGCCTCCCCCTCTGAGGGGGAGTAACCTAGGAAGCCCCGCCCATGCCACACTTCCCACTGGCAGTCTCTGCAGGGCCTCAGGGCTCTTTGGACTCAGTCGCCCATGTGGGATGGCCACGGGAGCCCGTCTCCTACCCCAGAGGGCCAAGGACCGGTAAAGAATGGGTTTACCATCTTATTCGCTGTACCCAGGCTGGGTCGCAGTGGCTCCTCTGCCATACCTACCTGCTACCTCGGGTACAGTGACCACAGGCTCCGTCCTTCGTGGGTCCAGCCTTGACATATGGCTCCTGCCGTCTCACCTCCCTGTCTCGGCCCTCTGTACAGTGCACACTGGCTGGAGACCGCCAGCCCTGGCCTCCGATAACACGCACACTCCATGTCCTCCCCCCATCCTCCAGAAGCATGTCCACTTCATGCCCCTTGGCACTCCATTCTGGGCACATCCACACCACACAGCCACCCTTACAGCACAGCTGTGCTGATTTCCATGCAGGAACTGAGCCGTCCGGCCCCGACCCCAGGAAGCCTCCTCACATACCGAGGCCCCTGGTACTGCCCCTCCGTCCTTGGGCCAGGCTTCCCCAGGAGACCAGGGCTGGCCCCTGGGGCAACAGCGTTTCCACTTTCCCAGAGCTGAGCGTAACTCTTTCTTCTCCTCCCCTTCGCACCAAGGCCCCAAGCTCGGGTGGATTTTGTGATGCCCTTGAGTGGGACAGAGGCAGAAACCCTTTCAGTCAGTGTGTGTTGCAGTCCCGATACTCACACCGTCAAGAAGGAGAGGTTTATTTTGGCTCGCAGCTCAGAAGTCTCAGTCCGTGTCTGGTGGTCCTTTACATAGGAACAGTATGGCGGAAGGGCCTGGGCGGAGGAAAGCTGCTCGTGTCCTGGTGGCCCCAAAACAGAGAGAAGGGCGGGACCTGAGAGGAAGCTGCATCGCCCATCCAGATCAGATCTAGATATGCACCCTAACAGCATAAAAGCCGGGGCCAGTGTGCCAAGGAAGGTGGCATGTGGCTCTTTCCTGAAGGAGGACACTTGCCCCCTCAGGCCACTGAGACTAAGATGGGGAATTCTATCTGAAGGCAACAGTGGCTAAACCAGGAGAGTTGACATTTCCAGAGGCAAACGCACACTACCCTCATCTGACTAAACCAGAGGGCGAGGCGTGCAGATGCTGAGAGGCAGAGGCCCCTGCTGGGCAGAGTGGGTCTGAGCACTGTGGCGGTGTGGCGGCTTCACCCTGCTCCTGGCCTTCATGTGTTCATCTGGAACCAGTGGGCACTGCCCTCCCTGCCCACCGCTGCATAGCGCTGGGACCTGCAGCTCTTGCCCTGCCACGGCCTCCCCTCCTCTGACCTGAGGCTCAGCCCCACATGGGGTTTCCTTGGCTGCTTAGTGTGTCTACTGTCAGGCACAAGCACAAAAAGAAGACCCACAGTGGTTCCAGCGCCTGCGTAGCAAGTGCAAGATCCCTGGTTCGACCCCCGGTAACCACATACAATACCGGGCGTGGTGACTCACCACCAGCAATCAGTACCACACACCACAGTGTCAGGCATAGTTGCTCACACCTGTAATCCCAGCACTTGGGAGGCAGAGGCAGGAGGATTGCTGAGTTCAAGGCTTATCTGGGCTACCTAGTGAGCTCAGAGCCAACCTGGACTACAAAGCGAGATGTTGTCTCAAAAAAAAGCCACTTGTGTTGCTCAAAACCTGCAGAGTAGGTCGTGAATTGGCTCCCAAATCCCAGGAGTCAGTGCTGGACCACTGATGCTCACCAGAAGCTCCACGGGGAGGTTCCGTGTAGCCACCCCAAGTGACATAGTCACCATTGGCATCACTGGATCTGCCACATGGAACAAAGAGGCAGAGGGGCCAGTGCTACAGCCAAGCCCTGCTGCAAGGCTTTCTTTTGCTCTTGTCCCCACTTAGAGAAGGCAGCCTCACAGAGTAAGAAACATGCCCCAGTGTGCCATGTTGCTTACAGATTCCAGAAAGGCCCACCAAGACCTGTGTCCATGTGCATGTGCATGCACGTGTGTGCACCCACTGTAATGTGTGTGATGCATGAAGGTGGTAAAAGGCAGTAGCTTTTCTTTTACCTTGTTAGGGACACAGCGACGTGTTTCAGAGTCCCATGAACATCATCACTGAACTGCCAGGCCTTGACTTTTTCCTTTCCTCTCTTTTTTCCTCTTATTTCATATTCTTTTCTTTTCCCTCCCTTTCCCTTTCCTTTTCTTCCTTTTCTTTTTCATCTCTCTTTCTCTCTTCTTTCTCTTTCTTTCTTTCACACTAAGGATTAACCCAGGGCCTTGAACTTGCTGGGCAAATGCCCTATGGAGGGTAGAGGTGGTCCTGCAGTTTTCTACGTTCTTCTCTCAACATTTAGCTTGGATATAGCAGCTGCAACATGTCCCTCGGCCCCGTCACTTTGGGCAAGGAGAACATAGTGGAGCAAAGCTGCTCTCTCAGGGCAGCTGGGAAGCAGAGAGGAGGGGTCTGTGCCAGCTTCCAGGGCACACATCCAGTGGCCTACCTCCTCCAAGAAGGCCCACCTGCCAACAGCACCATCAGCAGGGAGCCAGGCCTTTGGTGCACACATACCTCTGGGGACAGTCCAGGTCCAGACCATTACAGATGGGAGCCCTGGGCAAGGAAGCCAGGGAAGGGGCTGTCGTGTCACCATCGCCTTCTCCATTGTGGCCTCCAAATGATACTTCCCACTGCTCTGAACTGAAGTGACACATAGTCACCAGGAGAATGGCAGGCTAATGGGCCAAGAGCCCGCTAGAGCCCCTGATCCACACATAGCTCAGCCTCAGCTGTGATAGTTTGCTCCAGACGGAGGGAGTGATAAATGGCTGCCCACAGAGAGGGTGCTAGAAGACCAGCCAAAGGGAAGGACTACACGGAGACGGGGCGGCTCTCACTAGAAAGGGCAGCTGTACTCCCAGCAGCCACAGAGGGGCAAACTTCGTGGCGTCCAGTCTCCCTGGCTGAGCAAGGCCTGTTTCTATGATGCACTGGCATCCCACCTCGTCCCTGATTTCTCAAGGAAAGGTGTGCTGGGCTCCCACTCCCTGAGCTGCAGGTGGCCCTGTGAAGCCCAAGCACGGCTCCATATCACAAGCATGCAGCAAACGGAGCTGGAACTTGGCCCCGTCTTCCTGAGCCTCAGTGCCTGTCATGGTCGCAGAGAACCTGCTGCTGTGTAGGCCCAGCATCCACATCCTTAATGAGGCTCACCTCTGTGAGGCACGCTGAGGCGCAAGGCCAGCTCTTCCTGTGCAGGGCATGGGAGAGGCCTCCACCTGTGACACGGCTGCGCAGCTGGCTGGAGGAAACAGAGACATCCCCTGACATGTGCTCACGGGCCCCCTGTGCGGGGAGAAGCAGGCAGAAGGGAGCTACGCCTCTAAACCCACACGGGACCCTAGGCATGCCATGGGTAAATGCTTTCTAAAGGGGCGTGGAGGGTGGCAGCAGAGTGAAGGCAGCCTGCCCACAGTGGCACGTTGCTAGCGGCAACGGTAGCCACTAGGAGAGGAGCTGTTGGCCAGCTGCTCTTCCACAGAAGCGTTAGGAACATGCCATGGGGTGGAGGTGGGGGTGTCTTCCCTTCCTTCTTTCTTCTCTCTTCTTTCTTCTCTCTTCTGTCACCCTCCATGGATTAGGGGCTGAAGGACAACACTCTCTGAATAGATGACCATGGTGGTTAAGGCCAGCCTTAAAGAATCTGACATAAACAAATTTAAATTTTTAAATCTCTAGGCCAGTCCTGGGGGCCAGTGAAGGAACTGGGCTGACCTAGGTGCAGAGGGCTTAAAAGCCTCAGTGGGAGGTTAGGTTGCTGCAAGATGCCCTCAGAGAGCTTTCTAAACAGGAGCGAGGAGATGAGGGTTGAGTAAGCAATGCTCAGAGATGAGTTGATAATGAATGCTAGCCCCCATTCCTGTGTATATTCGTACGGTTCCCAGAGGGCGCCCACACAAGACCACTCAGAGTGGCTGCCCTCGGTGAGGGCATGATGATGCCTGGACCATCATGGAGATGGGGGATTGGCCACTGGTCCCTTCTTATACTTTTGGATTCCCCTTTGCACCTTTTCCAAGAATGAGTGGTTTCTGGAGGTTTGGTTGGAGATGTCCAGTTAGATGATAGCTTGAAACTGTGCCCTCAGACCGACCATCCCCGGAGCCCACCCCACTGCAAGAAAGCCATCCTGAAGGAGGCCGGCTGACTAAGATGGCACCGCGCCAGAATGCTGCTGCTGAACAGTCTGGGATGCATGCTGAGGTGTGAGACCAGCTTCTCCTGGGGAAGCTGCGTAGCAAGTTGGGTTTAGAGGCCCCTTCAAAGTTGGACGCAGGGATATGGCCGCAGAGCAAGTAGAGACAGAACTGCATGGTAAGGCTCAGGAGGCCTGAGGGAAATAACCTGGGGCTCAAGACTGGCAGGTAACCCCAACCGGAAGCTGTACGAGCCACCGACCTGCTTGGATGGAGGATCTCAGAGACACACTGAGAGTGTGAGGAAAGCAGTCGTGCACGTGACTGTTCATCTCAGCTCTCTGTGAGAGCAAAAGACTGAAAACACGACCACAGCCACCAGGGGAAACTGGCTGAGGTTCCACAGAGCAGCCTCCGGGGCCGACCACGTGGCTCTAGTCAGAGGAGAAGAGCTTCCCTGTGCGCTGTCTCCAGGACGTGTTGTTATGTGGGCAGGGCGGGGAAGAGGGAGGTGTGACCGGAGCGCTGCCTTTATCCAGGGAGTGGGGAAGGGACACACTCATAGGCCCGCACACATGCACAAGTACAACACAGCCCTGAATGTGTGCACATACACATACACTCTCACAAACAGGCAAGCATTTGCTCATTTCATTTTTAATGTAAGGATAATCTTCCAATTTTTAAAAATATATTGCCTAGGGTTGTGGGTAGGTACAAGAAGAAAAAGCACACTGGTTTTCTCAATACAGACTGTTTTTCATAGATTAGATTTGGGAACTGGGGAAATATTTCACATAACTGTAACACATAGGTAAATAAAAATTTTTCATATCTCGAAAAATCCAAAACAAAATAAATGAATGTAACAGCAAATTAAAGGCATTAACAGATCATTTCCAGTGACAATTTGTGTATCACTGAAAACTGCAGAGAATACTGAATCATCTTGTTAGTGGTGATATTGGTTCTGTTAATCTGAAGCTACCTAATAACAGCCTGATTAACAGGAGAGAGATCAAATTAGCCACTGCCTTAATGTCAGTCATTACAAACTTAGATTTTTATTAAAGACATGTAAATTCAAAGCAAAATTCAGCCATGCCTAATTTTGGTTCACACTATCAATATAAACTGCTAAGGGGCCTCGAATGTTTTGTCGACCCCCAGAAGAAGGAAGACAGAGAAGCCCACCGAGCCGTATGGAAAGGGTTCGGATGCCCATATGCAGCGGCTCCATTGATGGAAAATGGGACAACTGAGCTACCTGAAAGATGACTACAAAGAACAGAGGATGCACATCCCTCATCTAAAAATCTAAAATCCCATATGCTTCCAAATCTAAGTTTTCAAATTCCAACTCGATGTCACAAGTAGGAAGTCTCACACTATGAAACTTTCATGTAAAAAAAATTATGAAAAATATTGTATAAAATCACCTTCGGGGTATGTATAAAAGAAAGATGTATGAAACACAAAGGGAATGAGTACATGAGACCACACATGGTTTGTTGACACTTGGGTCCCATTCCTAAAATACTACGTAAATGCAGATACTCCCAAATCTGGAAAAAAAAAATCCCCAAATCCAAAAGCGCTTCTGGTCACAAGCATTGTGGATAAGACTGAGGAGCCTCTGGTGCTCTGGAGCCCCTTGGGGAAGCAGGAAGGACAGAAGCAGTCAGGACACAAAGGGCTGGGTGGTTCTTGGGAACATAGATGCTCCTAGTAGCCAAAAGTTTCTGGCCAATTTGAGCAATAATTGTTGAACAATCTCAGCAACAAGTTAAAGTAACATTGAATTATAATCCAAAGGAAAACCATGGCTTCATACTGCAATATAAATAATTGGAAAAAAGTCAAAAAGGGGAAGGACAGAAAAATCTCCCCTACAGAATTCCTAAGGATCCATCCTTGAGGAGGGGGCACCTAACTCCCCGTTCCTGAATTAGGCTGTCCACAATGACTCCATGCTGGAAGCAAAGCATGAAAAGCAGGAATAAAACGCTAACGCTGCAGTGGAGAGGCCTGATGAACGTGACCTCATCAGCAAGAAATCCCACTTGACAGTAGGCGACTTTGAAGCGATATGGTAACGAGGGCACTCTACCTCTGTGCTTTTCCTCTCCAGATCCAAACCTGAGTCTAATCATGACAAAAAGAGTTCCAGGTGAGGGATACTTAAAACTGCAAAGCTCATCAAAACCTAAAGCAAAACCTATGGATTTGTCCCAGCCAAGAGGACCCAAAGAGGATGTGATGACTAGATGTAATATGATATCCTGGATAGGATCCTAGGATAGAGAGGAGAAACTGGATAAACATTAATAAATATGAATAATATGTGGGCCTTAGTGAATAGTAATGTATTAATATGAGGTCATTACTTGTGACAAATGGCACTTTAGTGTAAAGTATCAATAATAGAGAAAGCAGTGTGAACACATGGGAACTTCCCGCACTGTCTTCAGAATGTTTCTGTAAATCCAAAACCTACAGTGGGGGCTAGAAATTTAGCTCAGGGGTTCTGGTGCCTGCCTAGCAAGCGCAAGGTCCTGAGTTCAATCCCTGGTAACCATATATCATACCGAGCATGGTGACTCATGCCCACCAGCAATCAGTACCACACACAATGCTAGGCATGGTGGCTCATGTCTGTAATACCAGCACTCGGGAGGCAGAAGCAGGAGGACTGCTGAGTCTGAGGCTTGCCTGAGCTACATAGTGGGCTCAGGGTCAGACTGAACTGCAAAGTGAGACCCTGTCTCAGGGAAAAAAAAAAAAAATACAGCGGTACCTTGGTTCACAAACTTATTTCATGATTCTGGGGCTGGGGATATAGTTAGGTGGCACTGTACCTCCAAGTATAAGGTCCTGAGTTCAATTCCCAGTACAAAAAAAAAAGGTGAAATGACAATTCTGGAAAAGACAGCCACTTTTGAGTCTGTGTAGGAAATATGTCCACAGTCATGTGCATCACTGGATGGAGAGTTTGGAACATAACCAAATTTTGCCAAACACTTCTGTTTGGGAACCAAATTGTGCACAAACAAAAGTGTTTGTGAACTGAAGTACCGCTGTATTCTAAAACAGAAGGCTTGATTACAAAGAACAGTAATTGGTGTGGACTCAAAACTTATCAAGTATACTTTTTAACATCCCTGGGTTTATAATTACACATCTGAAAAAAATTGTTCTTGAGGGCCGGAGGGTTAGCTCAGTGGTTCCAGCGCCTGCTTCGCAAGCGTAAGGACCTGAGTTCGATCCCCGGT
This sequence comes from Thryonomys swinderianus, assembly GCA_004025085.1. NCBI lineage: Eukaryota > Metazoa > Chordata > Mammalia > Rodentia > Thryonomyidae > Thryonomys > Thryonomys swinderianus. Next base: position 52,926 of record PVIC010003610.1, on the reverse strand, counting down.
TACCACATATAATGCTGGGCGTGGTGGCTCACGCCTGTAATCCCAGCACTCGGGAGGCAGAGACGGGAGGATTGCTGAGTTCGCGGCGACTTGCCTGGGCACCATAGTGAGCTCAGGGCCAGCCTGAACTACAAAGCGAGACCCTGTCTCCAAAAAAAGCAAAAAAAATAAATAAATAAATAAAAATTGTTCTTGAAGGAACTGATTCATTAGTCTGAAAACTAATAAATGAAAGAAGCAAGCATTTCTCTTCCTCTACTCATACACCGTACCTGGGATGTCTTTTCTTGTTGCTGAAACAAAATGCCCGACACAAGCTAAAGGAGGAAAGGTTTATTTCAGCTCACAGTTTATAGAGGCTTCACTCCATCGTCACCTGGCTCCAAGGCAGGGCAGCATGGCAGAGAGGAAACTGCAGGGGAGAAATAGTAAATCACAAAGCAGGGGAGGCAGCAGGCCTGCCTCCGTTCTGTCCCTTTATAGCCATTCCTGCTACCCACCTTTTGGGTGGTACCACTCACTCCCAGGGACGGGTTCCCATTATCCATCCCTAGAACTATGCTAAAACAATCGGTGCACCAGTAAAGTAATCATACACACTTAATCCCGTCATCACACTCTCTAGATCCAGCCACCTCTGAAAAGCCCCACTATGACCGCACAAGGCTTTTGGGGGACATCTAGACACAAGCCCTCACAACTCCCATGCTCACTACAGCAGAATTCACTACAGCTGAGGCATGGAAGCCATCAGTGTGCCCACCAATAGAGAAGTGGATAAAGATGCTGGGATTGAATTGTGTGACACTGGGATCGAGGGTGTGTTTATGAAGTCCGCGTGAATATGCTCACAGTTGAACAGTCACAACTCTACCTGCCAGTTATGGGGAATATACAGGACCCAGGGATGCAAATGATTCCATCTCTTCAGTAAAGAAGCTGCACGGGGATAAAAGAGGAATAGAGGGAACCACCCTGTAGATCAAAACGGACTGATGAAACGTGCCTACCAGAGGCAATATATGGATCTTGTTCAGCTTATGATTCAAATAAACCAGCTGTAAACATGAGAACAGATTGCAGACAGATGGAAAATCTGAGCCGTAATGGGCCATTTGATGATATGAGGAATTAAGAGTTACTTTGTAGGTGTGACTGTGGTACTGTGTTTCTGCTTTTAATAAGTATCTCTTTCTTTATAGAAGCATACTGAACTGTTTTCTGGGAATGCAGTGGGGTGTCTGGAGTTGGCTTGATGGTACTCCATCAGGGCAGGTTGGATCTGGAGGAAGTAGCCAGTGATTATTGATGCTGACTGCAGAGACTTCTACCTGACTTTGAGTGCACACTGGAAATTTTTCCATAATTAAAAAATGTACAAATGGGTTTCTTCTAATTGACTGTTTTTTAACAGTTTTAGTTTATGGGGGAAAAAATGAGGGGTCTGGGGATTTAGCTCAAGTGGTTCCATGACTACCTTGGAAGAACAAGGGCCCAAGGTGCTGGGAAAAAAAAAAATAGTAGCGTTCCTTGCCCATTTTCCTTATGTGAAATACCTCTGCATTAATGTGGTGGCTTTGTACTAATACTGACATGTTATTAACCTAAGTCCACAATTTATATCTGTGCACCACCATATAAAGTCCACAGTTTACATGTCCATCCACAGGTCACTCACTGTCTGTGCAGAACATTCTGTGGACTTTGGGAAACGTGTGATGACATTTTTCTACTACTATATCAAATAGAACAGTTTCACTTTCCTAAAAATCGGTGCTCCATCAATCCTTCCCCTACTCTATTGCCACTGATTTATTTTTTATTTCGTGGTGCTGAGGATCAAACCTAGGGCCTCTGTATGCTAGGCAGGCAGCCCACCACTGAGCCACATGTTCAGTCCCCCTACTGATTTCTGTGTGGGGTGGGAGTATTGAACCCAGGGCCTCTGCACTGAGTTACATCTCTAGCACATTTTTGCATTTTGAGACAGGATCTTCCTAACTTGCCCGTGCTCGGTTTGAACTCACAGTTCTCCTGCCTTACCCTTCCAGAGTTCCGAGATTACCGTTCACCCTTTTTGTTTTTCCCCCCTAAACCATCTCCAAACCTTTACCTTTTCCAGAATGTTATTCATTTAGAAACATATAATAGCCTTTTCAGATTGACTTCTTTCACTTAGAAATATACAATTAAGATTCTTCAATGTCTTTGGGGGCCTTGATAACTCATTTCTTTATCACTGAATAATATTTCTTTGGATGTATCATTGTTTACTCATCTACTAAAGGACATCTTGTTTGCTTCCAAGTTTTCATGATAACAGATAAAAGTTTATAAATATTGAGGTACAGGTTTTTGGTGCAGATTTAAATTTTCAACTCATTTGGGTAAATACAAAAGAGCATGACTGCTAGATTGTATGATGAGAATAGGAGAATATGTTTACTTTTATAAGAAACTGCCAAACTTGTCTTCTGCAGTGTGTGTGGTATTTGGATTTTAGCCATGCTGATAGATGCAGAGTGGCATCTTGCCATTGCAATTCTCTGGTGACACAGGCTGTGGAACGTCTTTTCGTGTGTTGGTCATGCCTACCTTGATTGGTGAGTTGCCTAGTCAACTCATTTGCCCATTTCCAAATTCACTTTTTCTTATTTTCTTACTATTGAATTTGAGTTCTTTGATATTTTAAGTATCAATCCTGTCTCTGATACGTACTTGGCAAAGACTGAAGGTTCTTTCTTTACAGTGTATTGTGTAGAGCACAGACTTAATATAGCCCGACCTGCCAATTTTTTTCTTTCATAGATCATGCTTTTAGTGTTGTGTTTAGATATTCAAGGTCACCTAGATTCTCTTATGTTATAGGAGTTTTATCGTTTTTGTGTTTTATATTTAGGACTAAGATCCTTTTGGGATTAATTTTTGTGAGCACTTTAAGGTTTGTGTCTAGATTCATTTTTTGCAAGTGAGTATCCAGTTATTCCAGCAGTTTGTTAAGAAGACAATGCTTTCCCCTGCCAGAATGCCTTTGCTCCTTTGTCAAAGATCAGCTGACACACACACTCATACAAACACACACACACACTACACACACACAGTCTAGTTCTAGGCTATCTGCTGTTGGTCTCTTTGTTCCTTCACCAGTCCCTGCTGTCCTGATCATGGTTGGTTGACAGTAACCCTTAATATCAGGTTATCTCAGCTCTGACTTTGTCTTTTCCCATCTGTACTGTTTGCCATTTGGGGTCTTGTCTTTCCATATATATTTTTTGGTTTTTAAAATTGATTTTATTGGTACATTTTATATACACACTATGATCACAGTTGACATTGAGAATTTGTACCAGTACATGACACTTCATTCTCATTTTCCCCATTCACCTGACCACCCTCCAACCCCCCACCCGCTATATACATAAGCTTTCTTTAACCATCAAATGTTTTCATTCTTTATTTATTCCTCACCCCCTTTTCCCTTTGAATATTTTCTTTCTATTTCACAATATCTATCATGCATTTTAGAACTCATTTACACCTTCTTTCCATATAAATTTTAGGGCGAGTTTGTCAGTCTTCTGCTTCTTAGAGGCCAATCCAAAATATGTGCTGCTCTCAAAGAGCACCAGACATTTGATGAAAGGGTCAATATCAAAGACCCAAGGCAAACACACCATGACAACAGGGAGACTAGATTAAGAAAATATATTATCAGCCTGATGAGTGACATCAAAGATACTGAGTCTTTAAAGCAGGAACAAAATGCTCTTTTTTAAAAGAACATTCAGAGGACAAAATAAGAGTTCTTGAAATTAAAAATATTTGAGCAGATGTGAAAATTGTGATAGATGGAATGTGATAGAGGACTAGTCCAGAAGGTCCACCATGTGTAAACTAAGGATAAATCAAAGAGAAAATAAAAGAAAAGGGACTGGTCAAGACATAACTTTCTAGAACTGAGGGACCGAGGATTTTTGATGGAAAAGGGCCATCAAAAGGGCCTAAGAGGTGAAGAGAGTCACACTGAGCAGTGTAGAGTTTCAAAAACCTTAGAACAAAGAGGCATCTAGCAAGGTTCTTCAGTAGGGGGAGCAGGCAAGAGAGGGGAGGTAAGTCCCACGCACAGGATCCAGATATCAATGCTGTCAGATTCCTCTGTGCCAAACCTGGGAGCTCAAATAAAGGCAACACAGCCTTCAAAATTCTGACGATCATTTAAGTGCTTAGCTGTTCTATCAATTTGAAAAAGGGATATTAAATTTTCTTACTGTGTTTAGAGTTCCCTATCTTTCTTTTCTGTCAAATTCTGCTTCATTATATTGATGCTCTGTTATTAAGCGCATAAATGTTTGATTCTTATGTCCTTCTTTTGAATTGCCTTTTATTGCTGTGAAATGTCTATCTTCATTTTTGGTAATATTCTTTATCTTGACGTCTACTTTTTAAATAACAACTTTATTGTGCTATAATTCACATACCATAAAATTCAACCGTAGACTTTGTGAAAATGGGAATGGAGGAGATAGGAGGAATGGGGAAAGGAAAGTGAAAGAATCAAGATGTGATATATTTATATAATAATTTCTCTCAGTGGATGTATTTATTATGTATCCCAAATATATACTAATATAAAAGAGGTAGGGAAAAAATGGAAAGAATAGACATTGTCTTGTTCCTGATTTTAGCAGGAAAAAAAAATCAGTTCATCATTTAATGTGCTACTGGCAGTATATTATTTTGCTAGTAGACTAACAAGTTTCAGATTGAGAACAATTCTTTCCATCACTAGTTAGCTGAGGCTTTGTATCAGAAATAGATGCGGAATTTTGTCAAATCCTTTCTCCATCTACTGAGATGACCATATGGCCTTTCTCTTTTTAGTTTGTTAGTACAATGAATTATGTAAATCAATTTTCAATGGTTATATTCAGTTTGAGATCCTGGCACAATTTCTCGCATGTTCATGATAAATTTTTCCTTTCAACAAATAGTTGTATTAAATTTGCTATAAAAATGCACAATCCAGTGGATTTTGGTTAAGTTTCAATTGTGCAGCCATTAGCACAATCTAATTTTAGAACATGATGACCCTAAAAAGAAAACCTCATGCCTTTCTGCAGTCATTCCCCAATCCTCCCACGCTCTTTCATTCTTTGGTTGTTATGAATAATGCTGCTATGAACTGTTATGTATAGGTTTTCAGTTCTCTTGGGTATGTGCCTAGGGGTGAAATTTCTGGGTCATATGGTGTATTAGTCAGCTTTCCCATTGCTGAGACCAGATAACTGACACCCACAACTTAGAGGAAGAAATGGTTTATGTGGCTCTCAGTTTCAAAGGATTCAGCCTGTGGTCAGCTGGATCCAAGGCAGAGACATCGTGGAGGAAGGGTGTGGCAGAGCAAAGCTGCTTAGTTCATGGTGGCCAGGAAACAAAGCACGAAAATGCACCAGAGAAAAAGGCACCAGGAGCCTTGTGCAGTACCCAAAGCTGTGCCTCCATGACCCTGAAGACACACCTAGAAATGCTTTGCTACTCTCCTGGGCAGTTCCCAAGCCAATCAAGTTGACTTATATCAATATTTTGAGGGACAAATTTCTTTTCTTTTAGTTGAAGACTAATTTGTTAGTATAACCACTCCACTCATGGGCTATCTTTTCCCACTTATTTATATACTTTCCACACAACTGAGAAGTTCATAGTAGAAAGCAGTAACATATTTGTCTTTCTTTTTAGAAGATGATTTTGTTTCATTTACATTTAATAGAATTACTATTGTTCCACGGAGAATAGAACCTTCATTTCTTTTAGCTTTTTTCTGTTTTCCCTTTTTCGCCTTTATTATGAGTTATATGATTTTAGAACTCCATTTTGATTTATCTACTGGCATTTAGCTGTGCTTTTACTTTCTTAATGGTGGCTCTGGGACTAGAATACATCTAACTTTTCTCTTTTATTGCTGTTGTTTGTCCTTAAAATGGTCCTTCTATATATAGCTCAAGCTGGATTTGAAGGTAGTATGTAGCCCAGCCTGGCCTTGAACTTGACATGATCCTCTTACCTCAACCTCCTGAGTGCTAGGATTATAGGCATCACTACCACACCTAGCAACATCTTTCAGTCTACTCTGAGTTCATAGTCCACACTCCATGTACAATGTAAAAACCTAGAAACCATGTAGCTATATCAGCTTTACTTCTGTTTGCCATTATACTAGAACTATAATGTCTATCTACATACTTATAAATCCCAAAACACTGATATTATTTTTTGCTTCAGTCATATCTAATTTTTAGATAAGGAAAACAATCTTTTGTGTGTGGGGGGGTGCTCGGGATTGAACCCAAGCATGTGAACCACACACATGCTAGACACTATGCCATTAAGCCACTCTCACAGGCCTTTTTATTTTTATAATTATTTATTTTTGAGACAGGGTCTTGCTTCGTAGTTCAGCCTGGCCCTGAGCTCACTATGTAGCCCAGGCAAGCCTCGAACTCAGCAATCCTCCTGCCTCTGCCTCCCAAGTGCTGGGATTACAGGCATGAGCCACCATGCCCAGCACTGTGCTATGTGGTATTGATGGCTGGTGGGTGTGAGTCACCACACCCAGCATTGTATGTGGTTTCTGGGATCAAATTCAGGGCCTTGCGCTTGCGAGGCAGGCGTGCCGGAACCACTGAGCTAAGTCTCCAGGTCCAGGCCTTTTTACTTTTGATACAGGACCTTACTCTTGCATCAGCGTCCTAAGTGGGATTACAAGCACATGTCACCCATGTCCAGTCAGACTTTATATTCTATACAGGTATTTCCCGTTTATAATATACTTTATAAATTCAACTTGAAGAACTTCCTTTAGCAATAGTATAGATCTGTTGGCAACAACTATTTATCTGAAAGTTGTTGGGTTTGCCTTCATTCTTTAAATATTTTGTCAGTAGATATTAAAAAATGTTCTCTCTAGGGCTGGGGATTCAGCTCAAGTGGTACCACACCAACCTTGGACACATAAGGGTCTGAGTTCGCTCCCCAGTACTGCAAAAAAAAAAAAAATCTCTTTTACATATTGAGGCGGCCATCTTCTTTCTCATCTAAAGTCTGCAGTCATTTCGCTGGCTACATAATCTTTCTGCCTTGTCTTTGGTTTTTCAAAAACTAACCCTAATGGGCCCACCCATGATCTTCTTGATCTTGTTTTAGATTCATTGAGCTTTCTGAATCGGTAAATGTATATCCTTCACCCAACTGGGGAAATCTTAAGCCATCATTTTTTTGCCCTCTCTCTGCCTCTCTTCTTCTACGACTAATTGCCCTTATGTTAAATTTCTAGATATTGCTCCATAAGTCATTGAGATTTTTCACTTTTTTTTTTTTTTTTTTTTGAGACAGGGTCTTGCTTTGTAGTTCAGCCTGGCCCTGAGCTCACTATGGAGCCCAGGCAAACCTGGAACTCAGCAGTCCTCCTGCCTCTGCCTCCTGAGTGCTGGGATTACAGGTGTGAGCCACTATGCCCAGCACTGTGGTATATGGTATTGATTGCTGGTGGGTGTTAGTCACCATGCCCAGCACTGTATGTGCTTACCAAGGATCGAACTCAGGACCTTGCGCTTGTGAGGCAGGCACCAGAACCACTGAGCTAAATCTCCGGCCCAAGATTTTTCATTTTTTAAAATCTTTTTTCTCTCTTCTTGAGATTGGATAAGTTCACACTGACTCTTAGCTGTCATAACTATTTCACTATTAAGCCCATCCAATGCATTTTTAAAATTTAGATATTGTATTCCTTAGTTCTTGACATTTCCATTTAATTCTTATTTCTTTGCTGAGATTTCCTATTTTATGCATTATATTTTCCTTCACCTAATTAAGCACTGTTACAATAGCTGCTCTGATATACTTGTCTGACAATTCTAACATCTGGGTCATCTCTGGTTTAAGTACGAATCATATCCTGAACATTGTGAATGTTATACTATGACAATTCTAGATTCTGATACATCCCCTAAATAAGTGTTCATAATTTTCCTTTAGCTGCCAATTAGCTTGAGTAGAATCAAACTGAAAACTCTCTAGCGTACAGTGGAGCTGCTCAAATTTCCAGTCAAGTGCTTTAACCTTGCCTGCAAGCTCTCCCCTATGTGCGCACACAGTTCAGACGTCACCTAGAGATCTGGGAGCACAGAGCTGCCTCGCAGCCAGGACGCTCCCTCATTTTGGTGGCCAGATCCATCCTAGGCTCTGTCCTCTGACTTTCCAACTGGAAAGGCTGGAGTTGTTTTGTTTTGTTTTGTTTTACCTGAGTTGCAAGTGACTTACACCAGACTGTGTCCATGGCCCAAAGCTTACAATTTCCAACTCCCATCCAAAATCTGCCTGCCTTGGAAGTACTTTGGTTTGGATGATGGGGTGAGAACTGTACTTCTTGTAAATTGTATCACCTGTTACCTGCAGAAGTGTTAGTCTTAGGAGCATATTTTACGTTACTCTTCAACTACAAATTTTATACCTAGCCAAGTTATCAGTTAAGTGTGACAATAAAACCACTTTCAAATAAGCAGTAGTAAAAAACAAAAAAATCTTCTCCAAATTCTTGTGATTAGGGACCTACTGAAGAATGCCTATCAAGAGGAAATGGTTAAACACATGAACAAATGTACCAGCAGACGTTGAGATTCAGAATATTCAACACAAAAAAAAGAGTCAAATTCTGAGGGTGACAGTAATGTAAGCAATGCCTGGAAAAATTGAATCCCAACTGTTCACTGCAAATCAGAAGTCCTCAGGAGAGATTTCTTCTTCTACAAGACAAACTTAAGATACCTCATGGATTTGAAGATTTTGAAAGAGATTTTACATAATTAGAGAAGTGTTTGGATTTGAATTACTGTTAAGTACACTGTAAATTAAAACAATAAAAAATCCAAAATTATCTTGTCCCAGAGGGAAAATGTACAGGAAGACAAAGTAATCACAGTAAACCATGTAGTTTAACTACATGTGTAGAAATTTGGTACTATAAAAATAGGGGGGAGGACCGGGGATTTAGCTCAGTGGTTCCTGTGTCTGAAAGCACAAGGTCCCAAATTCAGTCCGCAGTAACCACATACCACAGTGCCAGACGTGGTGGCTCACACCTGCAATCCCAGCACTTGGAAGGCAGAGGTAGGAGGACTGCTGTGAGCTTGAGGCTTGCCTGGGCTACATAGTGAGTTCTACATAGTGACACTGTCTTGAAAAAAAAAGGAGGGAGACAGATAAAGGAAAAGAGCTAAACTCTTCTCAGTTCTCAGTTGAGATTGTCTTTGACTTTCCAAAGGATCTGGCAATGCCTGGAAATATTCTTGCTTGTCAAACTTGAGCCAGGCATAGGCTACTGTGCATTTAAGTTCTCCACTGGGAGACCTTCCTGTCCTGGGATCAGTTTAGTGGGGTCCCCATTATGTACTCTTGGAGCTATCTCCCGGCAGCAAAACCTAAGCTCTCAGCTGGGAGAGCAGGGTCATTTGCTGGCATCTAGTGAGTAGACCTGAGGGAGAGTGCACTCCTACAAAAAGAATTAGTCCAAAATCATATGGGTGTCACTGTGGAGAAACCCAAAGTTAAATCATCATTTTCCATCATGGTGTGTCAGCAAATATCTAAATGTAAACATCACAGTAATAACAGACAGATCTTTAGAGGTGAAATACTAGGGGAAGAAATCAGCTGAAGGCTGTGGGGGTACGAAGTGAGGCACTGATGTAGCAATTTTTATAGAGCTGTCTTTTTAGAGTGTATGCACGCATAATTTTGACATTTAAAATAACAATGCAAATGGGGAGAGCCAGGCTGAGAGAGGAGGTTCGCTTTTGGAGGCCAGCTTGGGCTATGCAGTGAGTGCAAGACAAGCCTGGACTACATAAGGAGACCCTGTCTCCAAAAAGCAAAACAAAACAAAACAAAAAAAAAGAGGAGAATTATTTACAAAGGAAAGTGTATGTTCCCATTCTTCACAGACATACCCCCAAAAGAGGCTGTGTACCAGGTGGCTTAGGGTCTTGCTACCTGTCTGGCTGTGATTCACTCCTTCCATAAATTTCTCCAAGGCCCTATACAAGGACAGCTGTGTGGAAGGTCATGGCACACTTCTGTGCGGTTACCTGGATCTGTGGTTTGTGAACAGCCTCCCTCTACACTAGGATGGCAACCCCGTCAAAGTGAGCACACCTCCCTTCCGCCCCCCCACGGCAAGGTGCCAGAATTGCAGGTGCAGGTTTTTCCAGGGGCATTAAAGCCCCATGGAAGTTCAGGATGCCAGCGTGAGCAGATGAGGAAGCAGCAAGGCTTCCACCTACGCTGAAGTTTCTGTCAGCACGAAAGTGATCTGCGGCATCTGTTATAAGGACCGTCCCTGGTGCCAAAGACCTAGGATCAAACTGATTTTAGGTTTGTTTGTTTAGAAGCTGGGAGATTCTAAAGGCGCCAAAGCTTTTCTCTCCTCTGTCCTTGCTGTAGTAGGAAGGAGAACAGAACTGATTGTCCCCTGGTGCCTTGTTTGGAGCTGGGCTTGTCATTTAACCCCAACTTGGCTGTGCTGCAGGCAGCACGCGCCTCTGCCCTCTCTTCTCCGGAGAGTGTACTTCCAGGCACTGTAGCACATGCCAGTTGGCAGCATGCGCCTCATTAAAGTGCTCACCTGCACCCCGGGCGCTGATCTGTGAAAGTGCAAAGCCACGCGGCCTGCAGCTCTGACCTTGGGATACTTGCTGTGGGCGAAGGGCTCCACGCGAAGTTTATTTACTTTCCAAAGCTCGGCAGGGGAGGAAGGGCTTTGGAGCTGCGTGCTCTGCGTGCTCGAGGGGACACTGGGAGGGTGAAGGGTGACGAGCATGAGGGGCCCTGGAGTCCCAGCATCTCTAGGGCGGCTGCCGCCACCCTGTGTGCCTGGCTGTCCCTGAGAGGGGTTTCTCCTCGTTGTCCCCCAGCAAGGGGAGCCAGCTAGGGACGGAGACTGTGAACTCTGCATACCCAGACCAGGGCAGCTCTGGTAAACTGACTTCACTATGCCAGAAGTCAGCCAAGGGAAAGGGGCTCCCGGCAAAGACAGAGAAAACAAGGCCACAGACACTCCTGGTGTTCTGCTGGGGGGGCACCCTGCAGAGGGAATGGAGGAGGAAGCAGGATCAGCACTCAGGGAAGTGCACATAAGAATGAGAGTGTGCCGGGCGCGGTGGCTCACGCCTGTCATCCCAGCACTCGGGAGGCAGAGGCAGGAGGACTGCCCTGAGTTCGAGGCTTGCCTGGGCTACATAGTGAGCTGAGGGCCAGCCTGAACTGCAAAGCAAGACCCTGTCTCAAAAAAAAAAAAAAAAGAATTATCAAATTAAAGAATGGGAGTAGCCTGAGAAACAGCTCCTGGGGAAGACATCCTCTTCTCGGGGACTCACTGCATGTGGCCAGCGAGGGGGTCCCTTGAATAGGAGGTTTCTGACAGGACACCCTGAGGTGGGAGGGAGACCATGCGAGGCCTGCTCCCTCGTTTTCCAATGGCAGTGTACGCCCCTTGGCCTCCAGATTCCCACTCATAGCCCCCTCGCGCGCAGGAGGTGCCGAGGGCCCCTGAGGGCTGTGGCCGTGGCTCTGCAGAGTGACATCTGCTCTCTGCAGGCCTGGTGGACAGCAGCCCCTGGTGTGCCCCTCCGCCTTGCTAGCTAGTGCCCTCGGACCAACACCAGGCACTCACGGGTCACGCGCCCTTCTACCCTCCCCTCAGGTCGGGGGCCATGTATGTGGCTGAGAAGGTGAGAGGAACAGGGTGGCAGTTCTGAAAGGCCCCGGGGGGGGTGTGGCTGGGCTGGAAGCTGAGTAGGCACAGGCATGTCTTGTCACTCCTCAGTCCCCTCAGGCTGCTGCAATAGAATGCCACGGGCCAGGCTGAGAGCACTTCTTTCCCTGTTCTGGGGACCAAGACTCCGCAGCAAGCCACTGGCCCACTTCTTGCTAGGCAGCTGGCTATGTCCTTACACGGCAGTGGCATAGGACAACAACCCCGCTCGTGAGTCACCCTATGACCCCCAGATGAGGTCCCGCACTCAGTCCACTGCAGGTTCCCGCTTCAGGGTGTGATATGTGAGGCAGGCTGAGACTGAGCTGTGAGACAGGACAGCAGGGCTTTGGAAGAAAGTAGTACAGACCTGGGGACTAAATAGGATATTTGGGTCTTGGGGCCATCTTAGTCCCTTGGCTAACAACCAGCGTCCGTGCCCCGGATGCTGGAAGGAGGGCAAGGCACAAGAAGACGAGGCTCTGGTCCCTTCAGAGTTTATCCACATTAGGAAGAGCTAGAGATAGGCCCCCATGTGGGCACCAATGGCAGCACTGAAGAGAAAGCATTGTGCTGAAGACTGCAGCAAGAGCAAAGCCCGCAGCGGGCAGGCTGGCAAGGCTAGGAGGGCAAAGGTGAGAGTGTTCACTGCAGCAGCTGTGGGTGCAGCAGTCCTAGGGGATAAAGATCTGAAGTCCAGGGGACAGGCTGTGAGAGCCGCCCAGCCTCTTCCAGATGTGGTTTGCCTTTGCACTTGGCACATGCCACTGATGGAAGCCGTACCCAGTGTCTCTGTGCACATCCTAACCTCCCCTCTGTACAAGAACAGTCACACTGGGCAAGAGCCCACTCTGATGGCCTCCTTATATCTGAGAGACCCTCTCTACAAGTAAGGTCACACTCTGTGCTAAGACATCAGCCTCTGGGCCTGAGAGGGACAGACAGTGTCAGGGCGCAGAAGCTGATGTGCTATCAGCTCGGTGCAAGGCAGCAGGTAGGCAGACTCCAGACTCCAGCATAGTACCAGCCGAAGACAGGAGATGGTGAAATATGGGTGGGGGGTCCTCTGCACTTGACTGACATGGACAGGGCAAGTATGTGCCCAGCCAGCACCATGAGCTGGACCCTGATGCCCAGCAGCACACCTGGCTGGTAGGCTCTGCTTACAGCCCAAGCTCAGATCTAGACACAGGCTGTTAGAGCAACCAGGTTTTCCGCTGGGAGCTTCCTGTCTTCAGTTAGTTTGATGAGGTCCTTCCAGCACACTTATGGTGTGTGCCACGCAGTGAAATGCCTCTCCTGGAAGAGTGCAGGACAGATACATATTGAGGCGTTATTCTCAGTCCTGATTTGCAGAACCTCTGAGCCCCACTGATGTAGGAGACCCCGTGTCTTGGTACCTTTAGGGCTTTCTCTCAGTCTGACAGAATATCAGAAAAACAACTGCTTAGTTTCAGTCCACGGTTCCCTGGCTTCGCTGCTCCTGGGCCTGTGGCAAGGCGGGACAACATGGCAGAAGGGCCTGCACACCTCAGGACAGCCAGAAAAGGTGCGAAGAGAAGGGAAAGCTTTGCTTGGTGGGCTTCCTCCACTTTTGTTCTTTTAGGGCCCCAGCTTACTGGATGTGCCACCCACACTAAGGGCAAGTATCTTCCCTCAATTTGCTATCCAATGTGCCAGTTATCCCTGGGAATATGCTCACCAACACACCAAGAGGTGTGTTTTGCCAATTTTGTAGGCTTTTCTCAATCTGACTGACAATCAAGATTAACCCTCACAAATACTTTGCTTTGCATAAGCACTTCACAAATGAATGTCACTGGGACTCCATGCTTCACGCGGAGCTGCCTTTGTGAGATGTGGGTCACTTTACCAGTTTTCACCAGCCAACTTTGTGGGGAGTCAGAGGCTCATCCTCAGGGGCACCCTAGGCCTCACAGTCACATCTGTGGTTAGATGGAACTGGTACAGTGGTGACAAATGGGCTGCTTCCTCCTCCTGCTCAGAGACTGGCATCAAGTTCCCTGATTTGTTCTCGGTCACTTTGTGGGGACCGACTGTGGAAACAAGGTCAATTTTTTTGTGTGATTCCAGCCCTGGCCAGGAGGGGACTGAACTCTGGAAACTTAGCACATGGCTCAATTCATTTGCCTATGGGTTCCTGAACAAATCAGAATCAGAGTTCGTTCTGTCCCCTTCCAAAATTCTAAGAGACAGCATCAAAGGTGATGAAAGCAATTTTCTGGGGGCAGTGGCTAGCATAAGTCACAAATCCAATGACTCTCCCAGCAGGGAAGATCAGGGCCCAGGAAGGCTGGGTGGTCCCAGAGTTGGAGCAGCTCTTGTGTCTAGCTAAGATTTGGAGGAGAGCTGCAGGGCTCCCCACTACAGCATAATGGGAGTAGGAGCCTCAGGAAAGTGACGGCCTGCACTTTCTGTGCAAGTTTCAATTTAGTTGTCAAGACTGAAAGTGTAACACAGATTGAAGCACCTTTCGGGTAGGATTTGGCCTTAGCAACCTGAGATTTACCATCATGGGGACGGAGAAGAACATCCTGGGATGTGTGAAGCCCTGCTGAAAACAGTCCCCATCCCCACCCCGACATGCTGAGCTGGGAGCAAGAAGACCCTATTTACTAAGATGATGCCCCATCAGAGAGAGGCACGGGTCCCACCCAAGGAACGGTTTTCAGCAAAGAAGCAACCTGCCAGGATCCTCCATCCTTCCACTGACTTCCCAGGGAAAACACTTGCCTCCACAGAGGTCAACCATGCAGGGTGTGTTGAGTGACTCCACACAGTCCTTTTGTCCTCCTGAGACTGGATCCCGCAGTGCTCCTTCCTGGGGAGGGCTGCCAGGGAAGGTCAGGATGACAGAGGTTCACCAGGTGCCACCCCTAGGAGGAAGGACACGAAGTAAGGCTCACCCAGAGCTGCTCTGTGACACAGGTGTTGTTTGGAAGTAGCTCTGGGCTCTGAAAGAGTAGAACTCCTAACACAGGAAGACCCAGGTAGACACATCAAGGAGAACAAAGGAAAGTTAGCCAAAGCTTCCAGTGTCAAACCCCCTCCCTGCTAGCCTCTATAATCTTCTTGCCCCATCTAGTTTTGAAGAAGGTCAAGTGGCACTTCTGCGCTGATCAGAGCCTCACTTCCTCCAATCTTATTAGCAGTGCCTGTCATCTTCGGTGACCTGCTGAGAGGTAGGCCTGTCAGAGCATGTTGGGTGATTCCGCTCAGTGATGAGGGTAGCAGCAGCAGCAGCAGCAGCAGCAGCTTTTTTTTTTTTTTTTTGAGACAGGGTCTCACTTTGCGATTCAGGCTGCTCCTGAGCTCACTATACAGCCCAGGTAAGCCTCAAACTTGACAATCCTCCTGCCTCTGCCTCCTGAGTGCTGGGATTACAGGTGTGAGAATCACTCCCGGTATTGCTATATGTGGTTATTGGGGATCAAATGAGGGATCTTGTGCTTGCTAGGCAGGCGCTAGCAAGCACTGAGCTAAATCTCTGGCCCAGCAGCTTCTTTATAAAGAACATCCAAGCACCTCAGATCTCAGGCACCCGTTCCAAGGCCCAGCCTGCCTGGGCAGGGGCAGCACTAGGATGCGATCTGAGCTGTTGACTGCAGAAAACTCAGGATCCTGAAGGACAGGTGATTATAGAGACTCCAAGGCTCCGCACCTCATCATCTTCCATTTCCACAGGCCTCTAGGCACACGCATGAGCCAACAAAGCTGCCTAAAAATCTGTAATGAGCAATTTATTTCTTTTAACCTCCCCAAGGGTGGTAGCATCTGCTGCTTACCTTCAGAGCAAAGGGCTCCCAACCCATTGAACCTCCCCAGGCCAAGGAGCAAACATCCCCTGACTGAGCAGCCAAGGCCACAGGAAAGCAGTGTCCAGCTCCCAACAGACAAAGAAAACTAAAGGACAATGGCTCTAGGGAGTCAAACCCCAGACTCTGAGGGCCCTGGGCACCAGTAGGGCTGCACAGGGCTGAACTGATCATCGGGGCCAGGTCCCAGCTCTCAGCAGGCACATGAGCCCTTCTCCTGCACCGGGGAGCCCAATGCCGGCCCCTTCACTTCCTCGGCCTCAGATAGAGTACACCTCACAAATGGGTGGCAGGTGGAAGGTGACAGTGCTTCACCTGTGACAACCCTGCTCAACACCTGGGATTTGGGTTCCACCCTGAGCAAGGCAGCTGGTCACCATGCAGCACCAGGCAGGACCCAGCCTGACAGCGGAAGGCTCTCTGCTAGCAGACGTTTGGCCAGGGGCTCCTCTCTCCGAGGGTGCTGGTCTCTGGTGTCTGAGCTCAGGCAGGGGCTCGCTCTCGTCCTCCCACATTCCTCCCACACTGCAACGGTCCCTGTCTCTCAGATGCACTGGTCAAAAATAAGGGGAGGTGATAAATGGTTCCCATAACTCCTCACCCCTCGCCCCGGCTCTCTGTACCCCTATTCGTCACACAGACTCTGTCTGTACCCCTAATAGCTGCCCATTCTACTTCTATTCCAGAAGCAGAGTGCTCCGTGTCCCTAAAACATGAATCATGTCTCACCTGGCCTGACTCTTCACCCTGATAGTCAAACCACATGACTCCCAACCCCTCCTGCCACCCTTCCCTGCTGGCTCTGCTCTGGCCGACAGACATGTCAAAGTCCTCCTCGATGGGCCTGCTGGAGTCACCTCCCTGTCACGCCTCACAGCCCTGCCTGACCCTCTGCAGTCTCTGTGTGCTCAGGCGGGGCTCAGCACCCCAACATTATTATTGGCTCACTTGCCGGGGGCAGGCGGCTCCCCATGAGAACACGCGCTTCGGGTGGCAGGGACAGACTGTGTGTTGACATCACACCTGTACCACCCCGCTCTCAGTGGGTGCTCAGAACAAAAGCCTTGGGAAGAGGCGAGAACAGTGAGTCCCTGAGAGCCGGTCACTGTTGGGGCATGCAGACAAGGGAAGACAGGGCGCCAACAGAGCTGCCATGGCCTGAGGCCTGCGCTCCACTGAGTTAAGTGTGGCCAAGCTGGGCTGGTTGTGCCCACCCAGCCCTTCTCACTTCTAAGTTAACCTGGTTTCCCAGCTACGTGCCAAGCAAATTGGGGAAGAGAGCTGCCAGTCACTCTGCAAACGCCACGCTGTCCTCACCTAGATGACCCCTTTCCAGGGCCTAGGGTGCTCCTGGGACGGGACACTCGGTGCAGAAACCATGCCGGCTACGGTGACCCAGGGGAGCTGGTCCCCCAAGTGGGGAGATGACGAAGCAGCAGCCATGGGACCCATCTGAGGGCACACGTTGTTGAAGACTTTTAAATACTCCACAGCAGAAGCGCAGCCACGTGGTGGCTGGCCACGGCCAAGGGACAGGTTTCCGAGGGCTGCAGGAACTGGTCTCGAACTACGCGGCGCAGCTAGACTCAGCGTGTGGTGGGCTGGACAGCAGAGCTGCAGGGCAGGTGCCAGGCCTTTCCAGGAGCTGCCAGCTACCCTGGGGAGAGGACAGGAAGGGATGCTCTGCGCTCGCTTGGGTTGAAGGATGGAGGTCTGGGGCCGCGAGCCCAGGGCCCCTGTTGGATCCTGGGGTCTGTCTTGGCTTCCGTGCCCCAGGGCACATGAGGGGAGGGCACTGAAAGGGCCCAAGCTCCTGAACAGTGCCCAGAGGGAGGAAGCATCAGGGTCCAAACACACAACCCACTAGTGGTCTAGGACTTCTAGGCAATTCTCCCTCCTCCTCCTGGGACAAGACAGGGATCCTCCCTCTTAGCACCTTGTTGAGCCAAGTTTTTATGCCACTGATGAGAAACCTTTTAGAGCTTTCAATGGTAACAAAGAGCCCGCTGTGATATATGTGTCCCAGGTCCACCATGACTGTTCTGTGTGAGAAGAGACAGTGAGCGTTCCAGAGGAAATGGGCCCATCCGTAGGATGTGTTCCCAGAGCACACGAGGAGCAGTTAAGCGCCACGTTTCCCCTTCACAGTGAAAATGGGAAACTGTCGCTCAGCCCCAACCCTGGAAATCACTTGAGTTTCTGCACAGAACCGCTGGCTGTGAGAACCACTGTGGGGCCGCACGAGCGAGTGCTGGCCGCGGGACGCAGGCCTCCCTGGGCACAGGGGGCTAAGGGGCCTCTGCAGCCATTCACTCTGGCTTTCTCGAAAGCACCTTTGCTTCCTTTGTCTCCCAAGGTGTCCCTTTCACTTCCTGTGCTGGCCGCTGGGTTCAGAAGCCCACCTGCCCCACCAGGCTGCCTGCCGCTCCTTCCTGCTGATCTGTCCTCCTCTCCCTGCAGGTTAACAACGAGAACGTTGTCAAAGTCGGCCACAGGCAGGTGGTGAACATGATCCGCCAGGGAGGAAATCACCTCATCCTTAAGGTCGTCACGGTGACCAGGAATTTGGACCCCGACGACACTGCGAGGAAAAAAGGTATGTGCCCCTCAAAACTCTCAGTAAGGAGTGTCAGCAGATGAGTAGGCCCGTTGTGGGGTACATGGGGCCTTCTCTTTAGTTGAACCCCTCCCGAGATCCCAGACATGGTACGAGGTTAGCACCAGCCACTACATACATGACATTGACCCGGGGCCACACTCCTGCCCAAGCACAGGCCCCATTGATAAGAAGGGGGGGAGGGCAGTCCTTTTGGCCACAAAAAGCAGCTATGTAGTGGCGCTAAGGACACCAAGTCCTGTGAAAGCAGGTCAGCCCAGGCTTGGAGATGCCCAGAGCGATACTGCCAGGGCACAGTATAGAAAGAAGCCTGGTAGAGGGAGTTGGAGAGAGGACGGCCAGGGCTGCCTCTCCCTGGAGAACTTCTCTGGGAAGTCCCAAGCTTCCCCTAAAGTCCAGATCTGCTGAGCAAAACGCCTTGGTGCATATGACGGGGTGGGGCCAGGGCCCTTGCCCAGCCTGGCAGGGGTGATTGAGGGCTTACAGACTGGCAGAGGTATCTGTGTCCCATCAGCTCCTTAGTCACCGGCAGACTCCACGTGGACAGGCCTTCCTCCCTCCCTAGGCCGAGCGCCTGCCTTACTGTATCTTAAGCAAATCCACATGGCCCAATAGGTCCAGGCAACAGGGTGACACCCGCCCAGCCTGACTACCTGCCAGCCTTCCCCAAAAAACTATAGGCAGAGGGCCTCTGTCCTTACCCGTTATTTCCCAGTCTGGACCCGTGGGCGGTGTGCACAGTAGCGGCCTCGCAGCGGCTCTCATTCCTGTCTCTCTGTCCGTCAAGCTCCCCCACCTCCGAAGCGGGCGCCGACCACGGCCCTCACTCTGCGCTCCAAGTCCATGACCGCGGAGCTGGAGGAGCTCGGTAAGAGGCACCCGCCCAGCTCGTGCTGCCCGATGAGGCCCCAGCCTGTGCATGGTCCCTCGCTGGCTTGCTTGTCTCCTTCAGTGACACTGTGCCCCCTCCCTGCCCCGCATGGCTGGGCAGTTCTACATTTGGCATCACCCTTGGGAGCCTGTGGGTGTCTTTACTCTTTCCTGTTTGTCTAACATTGTTTTGTTTTGAATTTTTGGGCCTCTCACTAGTGGACAAAGGTAAGCAGACATCAGGATCCTGGCAGCAGCTACCCTGCTGTCTAGGGCCCCCACTGACGGCCGCTTTGGCCCAGGCCTAGAGGCCTGTGCAGAGTGTGCCCGATGCAGCCAGGCACGGTGTAGACCTCAAGGCTCCTGTGCCTGGTGCCTAGGCTTGCATAGTGCTGGCACACCAAGTTTAGGGAGCACCTACCACCTTCAAAGGTCTGCAAGAAAGAGAGGCCCCAACCATTTGTCACTGTCCTGGAGACTGGGCAAGGGTGACATTTGCCATGTGGACCATGGTGACCACTAAAACAGCAACTTTGGAGCTGACCTAGTCTCTGGGGAGTCTAGGGGACCTCCGAAAAAAGTAGCTCTGAACTCAGGATGATAAGGGGTGGAAATGCTTGCCTCACTGAAAGCGGGAACAGAGCTGGGTGAGGGCAAGCCATGTGGGCACAGAAGCACACCTAAGCTCCTGGCCCAGCAGGCTGAAAGCTGAGTGCCTCTCACTGGCATCCTGCCTGGACATCACTCAACCGATGCCACTGGAGACTTTTGGGTCCTGTACACAAAAAGCATCCAACACAGAAGAAGCCTTCTTTGCTCACCTGTGGGAGGGGACTAATAAACCATGACCACCCTTCTAGGCCCAGAATACTGTGGTTGGCCAGGCCATCCTCACTGCATTGAGGCTCAGCACACAGCTTTGGTCCTCTGGAAACGGGCACCCCTGCTCTGTGTCCCCCCAGCTTTCCCCTTTTGTCCCCTTCTGCACCATATTATCCCTTCAAACACAACCCTCTAGGGAAACCTCAACCGCATCCTCCTACGGACAAGGAAAACAGAAATACTGGCGTCAAGTCCAGAGCTGATTTCCCAGGGGCCACGGTGGAACCCCCAAGAGGGACAGCAAGCAGCCCATCTGTAAGGGTCACTGCTGCAGGATGTCCCGAGACCTCAGAGCTGTGCAGGGCCTCGGGGGTCTGGAAAGCTAACCCACCGCAGGCCGATTTGTGCTCCCTCCTGGGAGCTCACGTCCTACTTTGCAGGACGGTGGTGGGGACAAGGGATGTGACTCAAGAAGGCAAGTACCTCTCCCCTACCAGGAAGGGGCTCACACGCGGAGCAAGGAGGAAAGAGACCACCCAGACCCAGCTCTGGGAAATCTGAACTTGCAGCTCTTCAGTGCCCCTAGTCCCCTGTCCCCCATGGCCACCCTGAGCTGGCCAAGGACCCAAGTGCAGGCTGCTGTCCAGTGGTTCACAGCACTTCCCTTTCTGTTTGCAAGCTGCAGTCCGGAAGAAGAAGGGTAAGGGAAGCCCAAGTGTCTGTCTCCAGTCCTCCTGCGCGTCACACCTCGGTAGAAAAGAAATCCCTCTTGTGACCATCTTGTGAAGTCTAGAATGTGCCATGAACCTCGTGTCGTCTTCTCCCTGTTTTGGGATCTTGCCCAAGGGCACATGTCCCGTTTTGGTCTGTTCAGTCTGCTCGACTTCTGTCTGTGACTCCCTTGACGTCTCCAGTACTTCCCCCTGAGCTGTGTCCGTGTCAACATGACCGTGAAGCTACTGCAAACCCTTGGTGGTCACAGCTGGACCTGCCATGGCTAGGCCGAGGCACTCCCAGTGAGGCCGGCCAGATATTAAGCCCATGGGCTGCCGGTCAGGGGTCCAGGCACAGGAGCCCCTGGCTGCTCCTGCCCCTGGATTCCCTTTGCAGTAGGCAAACACTGCCCCTTTGAACACAATGAAAGTTTCCCTTGAGCTGGCAGCAGAGGAAGCTTGGGCCTTCTGACCCACCATGCTGGGGGAGGGAAGGGGAGGGAAGGAACGGTGCTGCTGGGAGCAGCCATGATGCGAGGCCCACAGGTGCCACGAGAGCAGCCCTTTCCTTCTGCTGCCATGCCCACATCCTGGCTGTCTCCACCTGACTGCTGGAGGTGGTTAAGAAAGCACTCTCCAACAGGGGCACTGAATGAGACCTTTGCAAACCAATTACAAGCACAATCTCAATTCAAAACCATTTTTCCCTTAGGCTATAGACATTGTGCCCAAAACATGCCACAGATATAGCCTTCTGGCCACTTAAATAGACGGGATATGGGTACTGGAGACCAACAGGACCAATATCAGAGGAGGGCAAGCTCCCTACAGCAAGAGACAGAACCTCTGTGGCCTCCTCTCTCAATACTAGCAGTCTCCCTGCAGCAGCCTATTCCTTCATACCATGCCAGACTACCCTGAAAGCTCCTAGCAGGCTCTCCAGGTCTTCTCCATGTCAAGGGCAAGGTGAACACCCAGATAGTGAACACCCTTTTTAGAAGGGTCATGGGGTTTCCTTCTATATGACCCTTTGGCCTGCTGAAGAAGGCACACACCATAGGTTGCCAGAGAGCCAAGCATCACACAGCTAGCTAAGAGCAGAACACTGTCTAGCAGGGTTCAGGACTCAGATTCCTGAAGCCTCAGTGGATACGTCCTATGGACTGTGCTGCAGGACCCATGGGACAGAAGTCATGATCTGCCCAGCCAGGGAGGATCTTCAATGAGGATGAGCAAAAGTCCCGGACAATGGAAATTCACCTTCTTTGTGAACATCAGAAGAAACTGCCTGCAGATTAAATGCCCTCCCCACAGGCCAAAGCAGGTGGTCAGGGTATGGGCAGGAAGACCCCAAAGGACCCAGCAGCTGAAGCCCAGCCCAGTTCTGTGAGAGACCCAGCTGGGGCCAAGGCAACTGAGGATCACCCATAGCCTCCGAGTGCTGTGTGGGCTCCAGAGCCGTGGCCTCTGCTGGCTTGAAGCCTCTGCTCCCATCTGTCCACTGCAGACCATGCCTCCCAGCCACTGCTTGGCAAGGCTCCACTCCTCTGGGAGGACCAGTCTCACCTGTCGGGTCCTGTCACCTCATGTCCTGCCCTACACCTTGACCATGAACTTCCAGCCTCCAAAACCAAGAGGATAAATGTCTGTCCTTTTCAGCCATCTTACTTGTGGTTTGTTTCTGCAGTGTTAAGAGGGTCCTGAAAAGTGAAGCCACCTCAAACCCCACCCTCCCCAATAAGCCATGGTACCTTACCTGCTAATCCTGAGTTTTCACACGGATCCTTTCCTAGTCCCCAGATACTATGCTGCACACAGGCCCCCCCATGGCAAACATTCTGCCACCCAAGCCCTCAGGGACATACAACCACTGAGGGTGGTCCTGATAGAAGCGGAAGTAGAACTGGCATTGGGGGGGGGGGGGGTGGTTGTGAAGGAAACCATGACTTCTAAACCATGACCTGGACCTGCTGGTCAACCCTGGCTGTGCCCACAGACCCCTATTCCTGGGAAGGCATGTAGCTTTTTGGAGCCTGCAGCTCACCAAGGCCCAGACCACTCATCCGGCCCCCTCACTGCCTCCTAGGAGAACAGAAGCAGCTTGTCTGGTGCTACAATGTTCCGTTTTCCTGCTACAAGTAGTCCCACAGAGCAACCCTGCGCTGCACTCTCCCTTTGCACTGGGTAGGGGCTGCTGCCCAGCACAGGGAGCAGCACCAATGACTCCGATTCAGGTCCACGTTGGGGGAGACAGCAGGGTCCACACTGCACACGGCCGTGGGACATGAGCTAGTCATCTCGGTGGGGCTTTTAGCTACCGGGCACTCGGGAGGCTTGGCCAGCAGGCCCCCCCTCAGCGCCTTGCCCCAGATTTTGGGGACTGTCCCACAGAGGCAACTACATCCAGCTCAGTGACCACACAACAGCAGCAGGGCGGTCTCCGGTACGCCACCTGGAAATTTATGAAGTCCACCTGAGGCCCAGACAGCTCACAGGCCAGGAGACCTGTGGCGGGCAGAGCAGCCAGTGCTTCTTGCCTGACAAATGTGGCCGTGCCACCCAAACAGCGCGACAGACCCACCACCTCCCTCCCAGCCACTCTTAACCACACGAGAAGTTTACAGCCTCATCACCAACACATCTACCTTCTAAAAGCGATTCTAAGTTTGCTTAGAGAATTAAAATACGGGTCACTGCCAGAGCGTTCATCAGCTACTTAGCCGACTGTTTTTCTTAAGATTTGACAGTTTTCAAATCTGTCTGCAGGATTGTTTTCAGTCACTAAGTACTTCATTTTATCACCATAGGGGGCTGGATTTAATAATCCTCTTCACCCAGTCCTTGAATAGAGACCCAGTTCCAAGCTTTTGTAAAGTGAGCCTAATCCTCAGGAGCCAGCCAGCACAGAATGGGAAACAGAAACTTGCAGTTTCGCTTTTCTTAAAGGTCTTCGTGTTCCAGTAAACAAGATCCCCCAGATGGGGGCTGAGTGGTGGGGCTGCCAGCTCGATTGGTCAGCAAATCAGGGGGTGGGTGTGTCCCTCTGGTCATCTGATCACCAGGTCCCTCTCACAGCCCTGTGGATTGGGGATAGAGCCAGAAGCACAAGGTTTTAACCAAGACCAGGCAGGACCACATTCGAGGTGGCCCTGGTTCCCAGGGATGCGCGTCTCATGCTAGCCATGCTGACATGAAGTAAGGCTGGTGCCCGGACTTCACGGCCTTCGCACAGTGTCTTCCAATCAGCCAGGGGAAGCAGACCATTCTGAAGGTAACCCTAGAGAGGTTCAAGGAAGTGTCTTGCCGCCACGGCCCATCAGAGCGAGGTGCCCACCCAGACAGCAGGCAGGGCCGAGTAAACTTCCCTTGGGCTCAATCTACTGCCTAGTCCCACGGTCCTCACAGGATGGCCCAAAACATCTCTGACCCGCAAACTCTTTTCTCTGCAAAACAAAACCCCTGTTGTCTCTCAGCTTATACCCTGAGAAAAATGGGACAAAAACCTGAATTCCCAGCAGAGTCAAGGACTGCCATTTCTGACTGTGACGCTCTTGACTGGTGGATCCAGGCACACCCATCGTCCGGGCATGCTTTCAGGGTACCTGCCATGAGATGCCTGCTCCTTTGGCGGTGCCCCAGGATGCTCAGCCATGTATTCCATTCTCTAAATTGGGTATGAACCCACCCTATCAGCTCCAAAACTTAATGCCAAAGAAACAGACTCACAGCTTCTGGAAGGGCTCATTGAGGAAGAACGCTGAGATTCAGCACCTCACCATAGCTACAGGACAGTTGCTCCTGCTGTGCCCCTCACCCATTACGTGCCAGGCATATCCCACACAGCGAGCCCTGGCTACCAGCCTCCCAGGCCATGCTCCTGCCCAGGGCCTTCCTGACAGGGTCACAACCCTCTGTATCTTACATCTGTCACCTCCGGTAGGGCTTACAGTTGAAAACCTTTCCTTCCCCCAGCATCCAGCCCCACCTGCCTCCTTCACCATTGAGCTCAAACAGTCCAGAAGCCGGGTGCTCCCTGGACCTCTCCTAGACCCCAAATCAATGGGTCCTGGCACTGGCATGTACAGGATACACAGCCCTAGGCTCGACGCAGCCAGTTGGGACCTTCTCCTCCTCTAGCAATGTGTGCAGATGGGAGGCAGCTGGGTTGTTAGCGGCCCCAGGGCCCTCCACCTGGAAGGCCCCACAAGACCCCCATCTAGATTCAGGCTAGAGACTTAGGTTGCTGTGTCCCCCCAGGAGCCCCCTCCACAGAAGACAGAACAGGGGCCAGAGCCAGTGCCATAGGAAAGAGCCCATGGCTCTCGGGACTCTGTCAGGTCCTGTCCTGGGTCTCACTGCAGTGGTGGGAAACAGCATCCTGATGCTGGAGAGATCTTGGCTCCTCTCTTGGAGAAAGACAATCTTGGGCCACTGCAGCCATGTCATAGCTGAAGCAAAATGAAAAAGCCAATCACGAGGAGCCTTTATTCTGGGGACAGACCAAACTGAACCTATAGGTCCAGGGCTGGCTCATCAGGGAAGGATTCATACATCATCAGAACCTAAGTCAAGGGGTAGCAAGACCCAGAAAACAGGCTTGGTTGTGGCGGAGGATGCCTATGTTCAATACTAGCCATCAAAGGACATACATGGATCTCAGCCCAGATTTGCAAGGGGAAGGTTTCTCAGAGGAAGCAGATGGCCAGGTGGCAGGAGGCAGGCACAGGTGCCATGGAGGAAGGAAGAAAAGGCAGGTAGTAGACGCTCCAGCAAGAAAAGCCAGAGGGCGATGAAAAGGGCCCTGGAAACAGGGAAGGTGTCCCTACTGCCGAAAGCAACGAGATACTCCCAGAGGGGTAGGTGCTCACCACGCACAAGGGGAAATCTGTGCTACCTAAAAAGCCAGAGGACACTGAGGGAGAGGCACGCACATGCGCAAAGGAGCCGGGTAGCCTGCAAGCCCAGGTGGCTGGATGAGAGTGAAGGAAGCAAGAATCTGGAAGCACCTGCTGGGCTTATTAGGGCGGGGCCAGCAGGGAAAAGGTTAAAGCCCTCTTGGCCCTGCCTGACTTATATAACATCCTACTAGCAAGTAAACCAGGGTAACAATGCAGAGCAGGGTCCACAAAATCTCCCCTAAAGGGCCAGTGACCATCCGGGCTCTAACGGCCACGTGGTCTCTTGCACACCCTTCCTCTTTTCACATCTCTACAAATCTGAAAACTCCTCTGAGGCGGAAGCATCTAAAAGCTGGTGAGGAGGCCAGGATTTGGCCTGCAGCTTCACTTACCGAC
Organism: Thryonomys swinderianus; assembly: GCA_004025085.1. Classification (NCBI taxonomy): domain Eukaryota; kingdom Metazoa; phylum Chordata; class Mammalia; order Rodentia; family Thryonomyidae; genus Thryonomys; species Thryonomys swinderianus. The sequence goes on along the minus strand of PVIC010003610.1, from coordinate 26,971 downwards.
CCCTGGAATCCAGTACCTGATCTGGAATTAGCTTATCTTCCACCAAGTCAGAATTGTGTGGGTGCTGGTTGGCCTGAGAGGTCAAGGGATTGTGACAGGTGTCTGCCAGTCCCCACGTGGACACACACCCTTCCCTCCCTCTCCCCTGCCTGCCGGGTCTGGTCTGCCTTCTCCGACTTGGTGCTTTTCCCCTGAGCTTCCTTGAGCAGGGCGGTGGCTCTATAGGGAACTCTGCCAGAGCATCAGCTCCTCTGAAGAATCCACCTTTGCAAGTGGCTATCATAGTGCCTTGGGGAATAACTCAGAGACATGGCCTTGTCACCTGGCACTCATTTCAGAGGGAGCCACCAGGCCCCAGGAACAGGCTGGAACTGCTGAGAGAAGGTCTCAGGGCTCACAGACAGGTTGTTCAGAATGGCCTGCTGCTCCTGCTCCTGCTCCTGGACCTGGACCTACCTCATCCTGCCCACTGCTCATGAGGAGCATAACCAGGGTCAGGAGGGCACTTCCCAAGTGCGTGAGGGCACGGGTGGGGTCCCTGTGCGCCAACACCCCGAGAAGGGCCCTTACGTCTGGTCTCAGGTCTCCCAGAGGCAGAGCCAGGCATCAGGCAAGTTCTAGGATGTGTTTCAGTTTGCAAATAAAACAGTTATGTTTCAATTTCCTTTTTAAAACACTTCTGATTTCTAAGGGTCACTTAAACCTTTGGTTCTTTTTCAACAAAGAGTAGGGCTGTTCTATTTGGGGATAATAAACAGGAACTTCCCTATGCAACATGTGCTAACATCTGGGACTTCGGGCAGCCTCCCCTGTCTTGGAAACTACATTTAGTTACAAAAGGAAACCCTGATTCAGACTCACTTTTAAAAGTTCTGGGCTGGGGATTTAGCCCAAGTGGTATATCACCTACATTGGAAGCACAAGGGACTTCACTCAAACTCCAGTACCACAAAAATAAAAATAAAAGTTCCGAAAGTTGGAGCCAGAGATTTAGCTCAGTTGTTCCAGTGTCTGCCTTGCAAATGCAAGGTCCTGAGTTTGACCCCAAGTAACCACACTGCCAGGCATGGTGGCTCATGCCTGTAATCCCAGCACTCAGAAGGCAGAGGCAGGAGGATTGCTGAGTTCGAGGCTTGCCTGGGCTACAGAGTGAGCTCAGGGCCAGTCTGAACTACAAAGTGAGACCCTGTCTCAAGAAAAAAAAAAAAAGTTTCAAACATTAGTAAATGCCAACAATATATGCCAGTGGTGAGAGTAAAGTGAGTCTCTGAAGAAAAGAGAGTTCCAGAGCCCTGGGGCACACCACTGCCCATAGACGGGGCCAGGTTGTTAAGTCTTCCAGGCCATGTGTCCAGCTCGCCCGAGAGCATGGGGTAGAGAATGAACGGTGCTCTCAAAGGGATGGACAGGACAGGGAGGGACATGTGCACGCTCCCTACATGATGCCCCATCTGCTGTCTCAGGCACTGGAAGAGTCGCTGAGCTTCCGCATTCTCCAAACTGTTCTCACCCAGGACTGTGCTACGGCCACTCTTAATCCCCACGGTTATGTTGCAGATAAACCCGAAGAGATAGTTCCGGCACCGAAACCTTCCCGGACTGCTGACAATGTGGCCGTGGAGTCCAGAGTGGCGACCATCAAGCAGCGACCCACCAGCCGGTGCTTTCCAGCAGTCTCAGACATGAATGTGAGTGGCTGCGCCCCGGGGAAGCAATCAGGTAGGGCTCGGTGTGGATGCAGAGGGCTATCAGAATGGGAGTCCACACCCTCTCACTGTGCAAGGTCAGAGCCAAACTCAAGGGGCCGTGGGATGAATAGCCTGGCCCACTACAAGACCCGCGGTGTGTGCACAGACCAGCGGGGCCCAGGCCTCACCTGCCCGGCACCCTGAGCTCAACTGTTCAGCCCTGAGCCTTGAGGATCCCTCCACACACTCGGCTGAGGGTTTCTGAGCCATGGACATAAAGGACCTTGGAAGCAGACCTCAGACAAAGACTCTGGACTCCTCACTACTCCAGGATAAGAGAGGCTGTTCTGGCCAAAATTTCAGGCCGGTCCTCTGCAAGCAGAGGCCTCCACACAAATATCTAACAAAGGCCGAGACTGGGCCTAGGTCAGCTGTCCTTACACTACCTCCTTCCCTAGGCCACCAGGCGCAGCCTCAGCTAGGGGAAGGCAGAGGCTGCTCACAGCCTGTCTCCAGCACATCCTGGCAAGGTCAAGGCCTCTCCCACCTCAGGGTTACTCCTTGCTTTCCACAGGCAGCCAGCTGTCCATGCCCCTCTTGGTGCCTGGAGCCAGGCCCAAGCACTACCTGTTATGGATACTTCGTTTAATATTTTCTTTGGTCCTGTTTCAAATTGGCTTAGTTTAATTTAGCCTTTTTAAACAATAACACCCACAAATATAGTTTTGACTTGAAAGTTATGTAACAGATATTAAACACCACTGTTAATGATTCAAATCCAAATGTGTAGCCCTCACCTCCGAAACTTCATGAGGTGGCACCCCTATTCCCTGACATACCCACATGCCCCACCTAGTTCCAGACAGTCTCCAACCCTGGCCAGCCTTGTGGGGCAGATGCCCTTGACCTCCCAAGAACCAGGCTCCTTCTCCAGACTCAGGGCTATGAGGTGAGATAGACAAGAGACAACAGTGCCTAGGCAGCACTATCTCCATGCCAGGATCGTAAAAGTGTGCGTATAAAGATGTTTTTAGTGAGGGTCTCCATCTGGATTTTTCCAAGCCCTTCTGCAGTGCCAGAGGACTGGCTGTCCAGCAGTTTTCGTTTCTGCAAACAAAGCAGTGCCAGAGGGAACAGGCTAAGGTGTGCTGGGAGTCTGCCTTCAAGATAGAGCAGAGAGCTCAGCATTTCCTAGAGCAGGCCCGAGAAAGGAGGACACCAGGCACAGATTCCACCCATGGCTCAGTACCACTGTCCAGAAAAATCCCAGAGTTCACACAAGCTGGCCAGCACAACTCACCACCCATGCAGTGCATGGTACCTGTTCACCTTCATTCATACTGTGGCACATACTAGCCTGTTTTACAGAGGAGGAAAACAAAAGCCCCTGCTTGAGGACCCGGCCAAGGTCACAGGGCATATGGAGAGCGAGGCTGTGAGCCCAGATGAGGCCCCACTGCTCCGTGGTTTCTCCTGCAGGACGTGTGTCCTGGCTTTATTCTCTCAGAGATGGGTCTGCCCAGCTGGCCTGCTGAATGATGTCACAGTGACCTCAGCTTCTCGGAGCAGGGCCTGCTGGCACCTCATACCATCAGCACCAAGGAGAAAGGCTCAGGGAGGGCTCTTCCCCAGCTTCACGGTGCTGGTCATGAGGAGTCACTAGAGACTTTGCACTGCTCCTGCAAAGCCAGTAGCCAGCACTCGCTGTGTCCAGAACTCTCTTTCTGCCCTCTGGCTGTCACCAGGGGAGTGGGCTAGCCAGGGCCATATCTCATTCTGGCTGTTGGGTTTGCAGTCCGTGTATGAACGCCAAGGGATCGCTGTGATGACGCCCACTGTTCCTGGGAGCCCAAAAGGCCCATTTCTGGGCCTTCCTCGAGGTACGATGCGAAGGCAGAAATCGATAGGTAAGAAGCGTGACCTTCACCCGAAGAAGTTGCCCCTTGGCTTTCACATATAGCCCCCAGAGCCCCTTGGGAGTTCTGGCCTCTGGGTCCCCCAGGTTGCCCTGGCATCTTTGCCATGCCAATCCCCAGGAGGCCTAACCATCAAAGAGCAGACACCTGGCCTTGCCTGCTGGGCAGCCATTTGAACACGGGAAGGGTATAAACCTTCCCAACCCTGTGGATACAAAATCCATGTGGGTTCTCTAATTCTGAAGCTAGTTTATTTGGGACAATACCAGTGGGGTAAAGGGGACCATATAACAGGAAAGACAGTGAGGGGAGGATGGGGTGGGCTGGGTGAGGGGACTCCCTATGGTCCCAATTCATAAGATGAGCTCAACGGACATACTTCTCCGGGTGGCTGGGTCAGGTTCTTGAACTTTAATGAAACAGTGCGCTCCGTGTCATAGACAATCACTTATCTTCCCTGTAACATCCCAGTGATTCCCGCAGATTCTGTGACAGGCCCAGGTAAACTGGACCCTTTGAGACAGTCCCCTGGGGAGTGAATCCAGCATTGTCTTTGCCATGTAAACTCTCCTAGAAGCCAAGGCCACTGCTGGACATGGTGAACCCTTGCTATATACAGAGAAGAGCGTGTGCACCTGCTGCACCATCCTGCAGCCTCGTCTCGCCTGTCCAGGGAACAGGCTTCTGTGTGTCCGCAACCACCTCCTGGCAGTACTGCCAGAAACAGGCCTCGTTTGTTCTGGTTTAAGGAGGATGACAGTAGGCAGCACCTGAGCGTTAGGTGACCGTGGTGGTGTCTGCTGCTCATCAAGCTTGCCCACTCCCAGTGTACTCGGGGCTTCTGGCAAAGCTGCACACCCACCATGTTGTATGACTGCCATCCTTACTGGTTAATAACAATTGATTTCCTCCTGTCAGACAGCAGAATCTTTCTATCAGGTTAGTGAATGCCTCCAGTTTGGAATCTGTAATTTGAATGTACCCCCAGTTGACTGTATAAGGTGTATTCTTAAATTATTACTCCTTGGGAACTTAAACGTCAAGCAACTGGCACAGAGCAAATGGTCAATACAGATGCCTTTAGCGACCGATCGTGGTGATGCCAAATTACCCTCCCGTAAGGAGTATGTTAAATTTGGAATACCCTTATCAAATGGAAGTTTTCATTGGAATAAATGATTGTAGTTTGTCTTAGGAAATTTTTTTTAATTTCAAGTAATGCATTTTGTTGCCTCAAGAGACCTGCATGCCCCCTCCCCCAGCCCCTGGTCCTTGGCGTCACTGTGTGTTGCTTCTGTCTGTGTGTTCGTGTCTTAGATGGCTGCACAATCTGTTATCACTGAGTTGCTACCACAGGGCTTCAGCCACCTTCCACATCCACGTGCTTCCGTTAGTCACGTCTCAGAACATGGCTGTGACCTGTGCCAAGTCAGCTGAACCGGGGCTCTTGCTGATCACAATCACCTGCCACACCCCTCCCCCCAGTAGTGGAGCGTCCAGTCTTGGCCAGCATGGAGCTCACCAGGCCCCCCAAGAAACTGTTCAGGGTCCTGCTCCTGTGTGGGTTGAACAAAGTCATTAGTTAAGAGAGAGCAGGGCTCACTACCCGCCATGTTCCAAAGACCCAAGCCAGCCACCTCAGCGATCCTACTGAGTGGCCAGGAGACTTCAGTATACACAGAGCCCCCATATGGCCCAGACAAGCCAGGTGACAGGACGAGTTTGTGTCACCTTGGCACCATCACGGTGATACCAATGCCTCTTCTTGGCAGGCATGGGACCCCAGCAAGCGGGCACTCCACAGAGGCGGCAGGTCTGCCCGCACCCATGGGCAGGAATGTCAGTACTTAGAAACCACCTGAGAAACTGTGGCCCGTGGCTCTGCATACCACGTGTGCCACACGAGCAAAGGCCCTGTGCCTTCCACAGGCAGGTGATCACCTCAGACCTCCAGGAGCCCTGTCAGCTCTGAGAGGGGCGAGGAGGAAAGGTTCTTGGTCTAGCTAGCCCACTCTGCCACAAGAGTGCACTGTAACCGGCATTTACACACGCGCACAGGCAGCTACGAGGAGCCCTGCAGGTGGGGTTGGTCACTGAGAGCTGCACACAGCCTGGCATCAGGCTCCTGCTGTCCTGGCCTTGTGCTGGGTGCCTTATGTCTTGGAGAACAGCTCACAGTGCACACTCACTACACCTGTCTTTCTTCCTGGTGTTTTTGGGGTTTTTTTGGCTTGAAGTGGGCCATATAACTAACCTCTCAGCATTGTAACTTGTGTTGTGTTGCATAACAAGTGTCCATTGTCTGAGTTTGTGGAGATGTAGTGGAGTGGACTGCACAATCCTAAGAACTTTAGTGAGATTTTGTTTACTGTTGTGATTTAAAACTAAACCTGTTCTCTACTTATAGGAATAACAGAGGAAGAGCGGCAATTTCTAGCCCCTCCGATGCTGAAATTCACCAGAAGCCTGTCTATGCCAGACACCTCTGAGGATATTCCCCCTCCACCGCAGTCTGTGCCCCCATCTCCACCGCCACCTTCCCCCACCACCTACAACTGCCCCAAGTCCCCGACTCCAAGAGTCTACGGGACGATTAAGCCCGCATTCAATCCAAATTCTGCTGCCAAGGTGTCTCCTGCCACCAGGTCCGACACGGTGGCCACTATGATGAGGGAAAAGGGGATGTTCTACAGGAGAGAGCTGGACCGCTACTCCCTGGACTCGGAAGACCTCTACAGTCGGAGCGCCACACCCCAGGCCACCTTCCGTAACAAGCGGGGGCAGATGCCTGAGAACCCATACTCAGAGGTAGGGAAGATCGCAAGCAAAGCCGTCTACGTGCCCGCCAAGCCCGCCAGGCGGAAGGGCATGCTGGTGAAGCAGTCCAATGTGGAGGACAGCCCCGAGAAGACGTGCTCCATCCCCATCCCCACCATCATCGTCAAGGAGCCCTCCACCAGCAGCAGCGGCAAAAGCAGCCAGGGCAGCAGCATGGAGATTGACCCCCAGGCCACGGAGCCACCGGGCCAGCTGCGGCCTGACGACAGCTTGACCGTCAGCAGCCCCTTCGCCGCTGCCATTGCCGGGGCTGTCCGTGACCGGGAGAAGCGGCTAGAAGCCAGGAGGAACTCCCCAGCCTTCCTCTCCACCGACCTCGGGGATGAGGATGTGGGTCTGGGGCCACCTGTCCCACGCGTGCGGCCCTCCAAGTTCCCTGAGGGTGGGTTCGGCGACGAGGATGGCTCCGAGCAGCTGGTGTCACCCACATCAGGGGCATTGCCAAGGGAGCCCGAAAACCACTTCCTGGGTGGTGGTGAGGCTGGTGCTCAGGGAGAGGCCGGGAGGCCCCTGAATTCTGCATCCAAAGCCAAGGGGCCCGAGGGCAGCCCAGCAGCGCCCCCCAAGAGCGGCAGCACAGCCAGCCCTGAGAATTATGTCCATCCGCTCACTGGACGGCTGCTTGATCCCAGCTCCCCACTGGCCCTGGCGCTGTCTGCAAGGGACCGAGCCATGAAGGAGTCCCAGCAGGGGCCCAAGGGGGAGGCCCCCAAGGCCGACCTCAACAAACCTCTCTACATCGATACCAAAATGCGGCCCAGTGTGGAGACTGGCTTTCCTCCCGTCACTAGGCAGAATACCCGGGGGCCCCTGCGGCGGCAAGAGACGGAAAACAAGTATGAGATGGACCTGGGCAAGGACCGGAGAGGTGAGGACAAAAAGAACATGCTGATCAACATCGTGGACACAGCGCAGCAGAAGTCAGCCGGCCTGCTGATGGTGCACACCGTGGATGCCGCCAAGGCAGGGGGCCCCCTAGAGGAGGAGGAAGAGGAGGAGGAGGAGGAGGAAGAGGAAGAGGAGGAGGAGGAAAGAGAGGACGCGGACATAAAGCCAGACCACTTGCCCTCCACAGTGCCAGAAGGCGTTTCCGAAACCGAAGGTGCTTTACAGATCTCCGCTGCCCCCGAGCCCACCGCCACGCCCGGCAGGACCATTGTGGCGACGGGCTCCCTGGAAGAGGCGGTGGTTTTGCCATTCCGCATCCCTCCTCCCCCTCTGGCATCCGTGGACTTGGATGAGGATTTTATTTTTACAGAGCCATTGCCTCCTCCCCTGGAATTTGCAAATAGTTTTGATATCCCTGATGACCGTGCTGCTTCTGTCCCTGCTCTCACGGACTTGGCAAAGCAGAAGAAAAGTGACACCCCCCCATCCCCCTCGTGGAACTCGGGCCAGCCAGCCAGCTCTGCAGACAGCAAGAAGCCAGCCAGCCTCTCCAACTGTCTGCCCACCTCGTTCCTGCCACCCCCCGAGAGCTTTGATGTGGTCACTGACTCCGGCATCGAGGAGGTGGACAGCCGGAGCAGCAGCGACCACCATCTCGAGACAACCAGCACCATCTCCACAGTGTCCAGCATCTCCACCCTGTCGTCCGAGGGCGGGGAGAGCATGGACACCTGCACGGTCTATGCAGACGGGCAGGCGTTTGTGGTCGACAAGCCCCCCGTACCTCCAAAGCCAAAAATGAAGCCCATAATTCATAAAAGCAACGCACTTTATCAAGACGCACTCCTGGAAGAGGATGGAGACGGCTTTGTCATTCCCCCGCCGGCGCCCCCACCCCCACCGGGCAGTACCCAGGCCGGGATGGCAAAGGTCATCCAGCCAAGGACCTCCAAGTTGTGGGGTGATGTCACGGAGGTCAAAAGCCCAATTCTCTCAGGCCCAAAGGCGAATGTCATTAGTGAATTGAACTCAATCCTGCAGCAAATGAACCGAGAGAAATCGGCAAAGCCAGGGGAAGGACTGGATTCACCGGCAGGAGTCAAGTGTGCCAGTCTCCCTCCCAGGTAAGTCTGCAGTTGGCAGCACGCAGGGCGCGTACTGTCATGTGCTGGCCAGGAAAGCCACTGAGGAGCGAGTAAGCAGCTGCGCGCAGGGGTTCCACCTGGAGGTATTATTTGAATGCTGCCCACCTGACGCTGCCCACCCAGCCGCGTGTAACCGCGTTCCCTGAGTCTTCCCGGACAGCCCGGCCGACGCGCTGCTCCCTCTCTAAGAGGCACAGTGAGAGGAGGTCACACACAACCATCCCCACGACTTTCAGTGGGGCTCAGCTCTCTTCTCGGCACCCTCAGACCTTTGCCAGAGCCACACTGAGAATGGGTTGAACCTCACCAAAGCCCCAAGCAGACTTAGGAGATCAGGCATGCCACGAGGGGGGATGGTGAGGGGTAAGCGTCGTGGCTGGGTCTCCCCCGTCACTCTGAGGGGGCCTGAGAGCCGGGGAGACTCTGCTTCCCTGGTGAATTGAGAGGGAGGCGCATGCTTTTCTGCCAGCCCATCTACCTCAGCCAGACATCACGGACGAAAAACCTCTGGTTGTCCCAGCTAATCACTGCCAGCATCCTCAGGGTTTAAGTTAATTCCACTGGAACTGAAGGAGGGTGGATGAGGAGTCCTTTCTAAACCCAACCAGAAGCCTCTGTGAACCTATGCCACACTTTAGAATGGGCCTTGAGCCACACGTTGTTTCTGGGAGACGCTCACCACGGCCCCTGTGGCCCACGCCATCACTCATGGTTCTCGGTTTTCGCTCTTCCCCAGGAAGCGCTAGCTTGCTATTCCCGGGCAGGGTGCTCTTCAGTTTTTCCCACTGATGTTTGGTCTCAGGTTTCATCATTTAGACTAATGAAGTCTTTCTTCATTCTCCTGCTGGGCAGACATCTGATTCCAACAACTAAGTCCATTAATCAGTGATATCACACTGCAGTTGAGTCTTGAGATGTGGGCTGAGAGCCACAATTTTCCCAGTTACCTTTCACTGTGGATGTAAATAAATTACTTGGATAGCTCCCATTACTCTTCAGAGGAATTATCAATTGGCTGTGTGGTAAAGATGCATGTTAATGCCACTGTCTATTAATGGGGCTCCCCCACTACCAATGACATTCAAATAATACCTCCAGGTGGAGAGAAATTCCTTCTGTGCCCAGCATGTCCCTTTACTGGCTGAAGGAGATACATCAGACTCCCGTTCCTGGTAGATGCATATGCACAGACACATGTGCACTTATTACATACTTAGAAGTCTCAAGGAAATCTTGAAAAGTCCTCTGCCTCGTCCCATTATGTAATATATAGTTCTTTACACTGCCATTGCATTTGTAGAAAACCCAGGTAAAGCCCGATGTAGTGTCTACACTTTCAGTTGCTGGGTAGCATTTATAATAGGAGCGCAGGAGCACGGGTGTTCTAGAAAGGCCGAGTGGCTCACCCACGTGCCCAGCCAGCAGGTGCCAGACACAGGACTCAGCCCCCAGTTTCCAAACTCTCACCTCCCCTTGTCAGTGCTCTCTGCAGGAAGGAGGGAGCCGAGAGAGGGGAGCTCCAGGGCCATAGAAAAGAACCCACTGTTCAAGCAGAGGGGGCAGCCTCCCTGGAGCTGGGCTCCCTTGGGCAACATCCACTCAGGCTTCCAGGGCCTCCTTTCCCAGGGCCTGAACAGCAGCTGGGTAGCCTGCCTCTTCCAGTCACTTTTTGGGCTGCTCAAAGCAAAACGGCCTTCTACCCTGTGCATGTCTCGGGAGCCTCGCTGCCCTGCCACTTCTCTAGGTGGACACAGGTAGGGATGCGTCACCCGGCAGAATCCTGATGGACTTCTCCAAGACAATAGCTGTGGGCTCACCTGCCTGCCACCCACGCTCCAATGGCCAAGAATGGCCACCTCCCAGACTAGTGACTCTCCATAAAAGCATTAACCAACACCTACAAAGCACCTGCCACATGCTGGGATCAGTTCTCACTTGTACCACCCGCAGGGTCTATAATTATGCCTGCTGTGCAGGCAAGGAAATTGGAGGTCAGAACAATGAGGCAAAGGGACCAGTGCTGCTTAGCCAGAGGCATAGGTCTAAACCACCCACCAGGAACCTGGCGCAGAGCTTGACTTCTCTCCTCTGGCTACAGCCAGGGACTTCCTTGGAAGGGCCAACTCTGATAACTATCAGCAAGGCTGAGAGTGCTGGCAGGATGGCAGCACTGTTCTTGGGCCTGGAAATTTCCTGCAGCTGGTAAGAGGCAAATGCAGTCACTCGACATCACCAGGATTGTGCAGCAGCCAGGGCCATACTAGTCTTTCCTGCTTCCAGCTGAGGTTTGCACTCAGACAAGAACAGGTCAGTCCCAAGCCCAGAGAGCAGAGATGAAGGCCAGTGACTTGGGGCACTAAAGCTGGCACGAAACTCTAACGCTCCTTTTCTGATTGAACAACCCCACCAGGCTGGGCACTAGGGGAACAGCCTTGGGGAACGTGAGCTACAGTTAGGAGACATTCAACACCTAGTTGGGGTGGCAGTTTCTAGAACAATCAGTGGAAACCAAACATCCCCAGGTCCTGTGTATATCAACAACAGGTCGCACCCAACTTGTGCACAAGATGTCTTGGGCGAGCTTCTCTCACTGTCCTCCTACCAGACCTGGGGTTATCCTCTCTGAGGCACTCTCAGCCTGAAGTTCTCTTTAAAGGCAACTAAAAATTCAGAGTTGTGAATGGCCCTCAACAAAATGAGGTTTGAAATGGAATGGAAAGGATTCCGACTGAGGAAAAAGAATTACGTTTTTCTAGGGAAAAATGAAAACTGGCCATGCTTTCTGAAATGACAAGCAGTGGTATAAAAATCCTATTTCCATTGAAACAAGTTTCGACCACAAAGACAGGGGTGATTTTCAGACTTGATCTTCTGTCATTCACCCCAGTGATGGTGACAACAGACAGCCTGCTGCGTCATACATGCCATAGGTTCACCATAACTAGCCTGGGCTGGACTTGACCCTTCAGAACAGTGATGGCAAACCTTTTAGAACTTTCAGTGATAACAGTGGTAACATCGGCAGCAAGCATGCCGTAGATTTGCCACACTGCTTTAAAAGTGACTTTCACCCTTAGATTCTTTCCTAAAATGCTGAGAATAAGACTGTTCTTTCCTAGACTGATCTAGGAGAAAAGGAGAAAGTTAATTCCTAGCTCCTAGCTTTCTTGGCCATGTTGATCTGAGTTTTTGCTTCTTAGAGGACATGATGAGATTTGGAAACATCTTGCTTAAATATATGTTGTCCAAGGGATGACAATCAAATAATTTTCTTATATACATAGTGCTAGAGGCAGCTCTGGGCTTGACTTGAAAACCCTGGTGAGACTGGTGCCACTGGGCCACCTGGCCTGATTAGGCCAGGAAGTAACCTCATCTCTGGAGAATCTTTTTTTTCTTTTGAGACAAGGTCTCGCTTTGTAGTTCAGGCTGGCCCTGAGCTCATTATGTAGCCCAGGCAAGCCTTGAACTCAGCAGTCCTTCTGCCTCTGCTTCCCAAGTGCTGGAATGATAGGCGTGGGACACCACATCTGGTATTGTGGTATGTGGTACTGATTGCTGGTGAACAGGAGTCACCGCGCCTGGTATTATTGTTTGTGGTTACCCAGATCGAACCAGGGACCTTGCACTTGCCAGGCAGGCGCCGGAACCACTGAGTTAAATCTCCGGCCCCCTCTCTGGAGAATCTTTAACCAGCTCAAAGCAAAGGAAGGAAGCTGTCCTTTGAGGACCAGAGAATGTGAGTCACCTGTAGAAGTTGCTGGTTCTCTTTCTCAGGCAGAACCAAGTAACAGTCACTAACTCACTGGCTTCCCCATCCATCAGTATCTCTGGCTGGACTATAGCATGTAGCCTGAAGCTTGCTAGCCCTTCCAGAAGGACCTCAGAGCCCAGTGAATGACTGTCAACATCCCTTTGTGTATTCTGTCACCATGAATGCTTGTGCAAAAGCATCACCAACAATGATCAAAAGTCCTCCATTTGTACCATGCTTTTCACTTTCAAAGACTTTCAGTAATCCATGGATCCACTAATCTTCCTTCACAACACTGGAGAAATCAGGCTTGAGTGGAATTCCTGCCATTTTGTGAATGGAGGAGAGGAACACTCAGTGTCTTGGTTAAGGTCATATCCCTGGGGACATACAAAATACCCAACTGCAGACCTGGGAGGCCAGCCAGACACAGTCTTCAAGCTTGGACCAAAGCCCAGTGTATGGTTTCCTGAGTTCACTGGCCAGGAGTTTACCAAGCTGCTGCCTGTACAAGCCTGACACGGGGCCAGTGGTGGAAACAAGAGAAATGCACCAAGGAGGATGCTAGGACCCTCCAAAGCTGGGCAGTAGATCGGTCTTCATTCAGCATCCCAGGCATCATGGATTTATCACCATTGAAGAAAACATTCTGCAGTCTCTTCCCTTGGGGAGTTCAAACTCTTAAGTGGAAATGGACAATAAATACTAAACAAGATAAACCCAAACTGTGATAAACATTGCGAAGAAACTAAGCAGTTCTAACGGGCTACTGATCTAAGCAGAGGAGCTGGCAGCTTGAGCAAGTGATACGTGGATGACTTAAAATATGTAAGAGTCAGCTGTGCAGAGAACTAGGAGCCTATGTCTTAGCCAGATGCAAAAAGATGCCTTCTATGCTGCAGAGACTGGGGCAGCTGACAGGGTGGGACCAAGCCACAAAAGGCAAGGGATGCGAGGCCATGGGGGAAAATGGGATCAAATTCCAAAAATGACGGCCATCAGAGGGCTTGCTGAGGCTTAGTATGGCATACTTTTTTCCCTAAAGATTACAAGGCTCTGGGGTGGTCAGGGTAACACAGAGAGACTGCTTTGGGGCCCCAGGTTCAGGGCGAGGGCCTGTGCTCCTGAGATGAGCAGGTGAATACCAGGGAAAACTACTCAAGGAACCCAGGAGACCACTGTCCAGGCTGCCTGCCTGATGGGTACTGAACCTAAGCAAACTAGCTGTGACTTGGGAGATCCAGATATCATCTTTCCCCCAGCCTTCTTGAGGTATAACTGACAAATACCAGATAGCATTTTTCAAGCCAGACAAATCTGGTGTTTTTCAACGCAACTGCCATGGAAAAGGTCAACTTTGCTTTCACTGAGTCTGTGGGAGGAAAACAGCAGTGCGTGTATGCTTGTAGGGACCTTGTGACTTCCGACAGAGGGAATGGCACATACTGGCTGCCCTCTGGATTGCCAACCCTCAGTAGTGGCCCAGAGGAGCCTTGGGGTTGGGCCTCCCTGCTGAGGCTCAGACTGGCCTGGGAAGAACCATCTCAATGCGCAGGTACCAGAGACAACAGGTCTCCAGCTACCCGGAGCCCACAGCCTACTCCCAAGGAAGTGCTCTGCCATGACACACCACATCTGCCTCCCCTGCCACTGCCCCAACTCCCCACCAGCTCCCACAATACTGTGCTGAGAGCCTCTCCATTTTAAAATAAATTAAGGAGGGTTTTTAAAAAATTACCTCTGCCCAGCTGTTCCAAGAGCAGACTCCTAATCTGCCAGAACAGCAGAGCTGCTTGATGGTATATTCATCACCCAGCCGCACCAAGCCCTTCGCATGTCCTGCACCAACTGGTGGGAAGGCGTTGGGCAGTACCTGTGAGAGGCCCTGGAATCCGCTGGTGGTGTTCTGTTTCTTGGGATGGTCCTGGAGAGTCTCTGCCCTGACAGGAGTCCATACCTTCATCATGGAACAGAAGGTTCAAGTCTTGTTCCCTTTGCATTTGGAATGGGAAGCCAGCATTTCTCCAAGAAAGCTGGGTACCAACTCCCTCTGCTGAGGTGTAGTCAGCTCCTAGTAGGGAGACTGGGTCCCTCTGGGCAGTCCTCTCCTAGAGGGGTCTTACCTTGGTCAGGGCCACTTCATGATCGACCATTTCTTCCACAATTAGCATACCCTATTTGGGGCCAGACTCTGAGGACTAAGACAGAGGAGGCTGCTCCTGGAACTCAGGGCCTGAGGGTGACTGTGCAGCCTAACAATCTAGGGGCACTAAGGGCTGCTGAGCTGTAGGGGCAGCATGAGTGTGGCGGAGAGTCCCAAGGCTGCAGACCTGGGGCATATGTTAATGACTTAGCGCTCAGCGCTGTCTCCCAGCTTGGGGAATCTATGAAGACAGAGTAATATAGTGAGACAGCAGTTTGGAAGTGATGCACCCATGCACATGGGGATGTCACTCAAGCCCAGTGGTGACTGGAACACAGAGGAAGGGGTCCAAGCTGACAGGCCCGGAACCCCAGCACTAGTGAAGGAGAACAGGAGCACGCAGAGCCTTCTCATCCCTGAACAGCCTCTGGCCCACATCACTGCTTCTGAGAAAAACTAAATTTGTAAACAGAGGGGAGGCTGCTTGCATATCCCCACGACCACCCTGTCCTTCCTGACGAAAGCGCAGTGTCTCCAAAGCTCTTCATTCCCTCTTGGGCTATTTTCTGTTCAGTTTTTTTTTTTTTCCCTTTAATTTTCTATATGGATTTGATTTTTAAAGGCAGGCTACAGAGTGATCATCCAAGAGAGGGGGTGTGTGTGAGTGTGTGTATGTGTGTGGGGGGGGTCTGTTCTAAATCAGGACAACAGATTCCTGTGTGTTCCGCCCAGCAACTCGGTGGTTGCTTAGCAACATAATGATCTGTGCATGAGGGAGGATCCAGTGAATCATATCAGTGTGATTAACCAAAAGGGAATCAGGCTACCACAAAGACACAGGGCGAGCCAGCCAGTCGGCCCTTTGCTGAGCTCCAGCTCTCTGGTCACGTTCTGTAGCCATTTGGGTGGGGCACTGGCAGATCCTACGCACGTGGCCAGGTCTGACGCCCCTGAGGTCAGCTGCCGGGCTCTGTCAACTCATCATACAAACTTGACCCAAAGGCCTGGTCACAGTGGAACAGACGACTCCCCCCCACCCAAGTATACTAGGAGTGTTGATTTATCCTTCCTGAGTTGCAGAAGGAAAACAGACCCAGAACCTGAGCTGAGAAAGCTGGCTGGCTTCCTTCAAGCAGAGGCCAGTACCCTTCCAGTGCCGCCACTCTGTCATTCTGAAGTGCTTGACGTTGTCCCAAGCCAAAGATGGCAAAGTGGTAAACTCTCCCTGCTAACTGTGAAAGTGACTTCCATGTTGATTTCCAGTTATAGCTCTGGACTGCTTAGGCAGGCACCATCTACACTGCTCCAGCTGCCCGGAACCTGTGCCAGGAAGGCCCTGGCTCATACAGGGTCACGGCCAGGTCTGTGCCTCTGCTCTCCTTCCACCCTCAAGGGAAGCTACTTTTCTTCTTCTTAATTAATTCTTCAGTGTCATCTCAATCACTCCATTTGTCATTTCCATTTGCTCCATGCTGGGTGTTTACAGAAGAGGGTCATGCTGAAGAGAAGTAAGTGCCGCCTGCAGAGATGTGCGTGGTCTCCTGTGTGCCACTGTCCCTTGCTCCTGCTGTCCCTCTAGGTGTCAGGAGCCTCCTCTCTGCCTCCTCATGGGCACTGCTGCCTGCAGAGCCCTTCCAAAAACAGACCCCACCGCTCACAACTGGGCCTTGCGCAGTGTGTGGTGGATCCCACTACTGAGCACCGCACAGCCACAGCAGCTGCTGCCTCTTTAGGGGTTAACCGCCCTGTCTCCTGAGCCTGACAAGCAAGCGGGTAGCTTTCCAAGAGGATGGCACAGTAGGGCCCCAGCATCAGAGTCACGGCACAGTCACCATGTGAAGCAGCTTCAGAGAAAGCACACAGCAACCCTAAGTCCACCTCATCTTATCTGAACAAATGTGCTCTTGGAGGATGCTTTCCCACCTTAAAAAAAAAAAAAAGCCATCCTTCTCCCCAAAAGTCCTCAGTATGATCTGCACCCCAGATCATCTCTGTTTAGAGGAGTTTCAGGCTTACAGGTATTTCAGCCAGTACAGCTTAGTTCTAGAAGATGGAAACCATGGGCCCCTCAAACAGATGCCATGCCTGCCACCGTGCAGAGGCAGAGATGGGCTACTTTACTGCCACAGCTGCTTGGGCCAGACCTGGAGCCATCTACCACTGTACCTGAAAACCAAGAGAGAGGGACTTTCTGGGTCCCTTTTATCCTTACCATGTCCTCAGCTCACCTCCTTTCAAGAATTTAAACTTAAGAGTCTCCAGGTCCAGTTGCTCACTGCAGCCAAAGCCAGCAGGGTACCCAGCCTTTGTTTGAGCTGCCTCTGACTTTACTGGGGCTGCCTCCCACCTGCCAGTGTAGCCACACTGTCTAACTGGCCACCCAGCCTGACTGCCCAAGGGGGAAGGCTTTACACAGGGCTGCACATAGGGACCTCAACCTCCAGGAAGCAGCCCATGAGCATTCAGGGTACCTAGACGTCCATGGCCCACTGTAGGTACCTGCCAGCCCCCAAACCCTTCTTGTGAAAGGACTGATGCTCAAGCCCATGGCACAGTGCCCTTTCAGGTACACGCTTCCATTCTGACCCTGGTATGAGCCATACTTGAAGTATATCCCCACTGTGATGACTGTCGAGTGGAGATGTGCCACAGGGCTCAGAGGTACTGGATGACCAGTCAGTGATCTCACCTAAACACACACACACAGCAGCCCCAGGAAAGGCACAGAGACCAGAGCCAGGTGACTGACCATGCACAGCCCACTCCCCTCCTCACTTCTGCTCCACCCATGTAGGCTCTGGCCTGTTAGAACCTGGCAGACTCTAAAGAAAACCAGGATCTACACAAGTGGTTTCTATGGCCCAGCACCTTTCACAGTGCTTGGACTTTGGCTCACTGCAGATGCCGCCCCACCCCATGGATCTATCCTTGCAGGTCTGAGATGGACTCAGGAGTCCTCATTTTCCCCTAGTTTCCTAGGTGGGAGAGGGGCTAACACAGGCAGACATATAGACTTGTATATTATCCACACCTAAGCCAGTATTTGAATGAGCCTGGACTCCAACTGGCATCTCTCAATCCAGATCCTGAGGGGCCAGTGTAGGTCACATCTTTCTAGAAGGGGGTGGGGTAAGCATCCCATTCACATAAGTGAGTCTGGGATGCAAGAAACACACATGCTTTCACCTCTGCAGGGGCTGTGGCCACAAAGGTGGCAGAACAGCCATAGCTGCACGGCTGTGGGGATACCAGACCTAGAGCCAGAGCCCAGAGAGATGCTGTCCTCCCTTGGCATAGCCAGAACACTTGCTAGGGCTGGGCCAAACACAGGGAGAGGCATTTCATAAAAAGACCATCTCCATGTAGGCAAATGTGACTAGAATTTCTTCAGTAACAGACATCACCTGTGCTCCACAGGGACCACCCTCACCCAGTGGAAGGGGTGCTCAGGAGAGAGGAGCCTCTCTCCCCCAGCTCAGGTAGTTTCACCTGCCCATACACAGAGAAGCAGGCAGGGCTGGGGCCTGAGATTCCCTTCAGACCTCTGCTTTCAGGAGGAACTGCATATCCTCCTGCTGAGTCTCCACAGGGAAGCGAGGGACATGTCCATGCATCAGTCCACGCTGCAGTGAGGCAGGCCTAGGAACATCAGGGCCAGTCGGGAAGCAGCCCCCACAGGACACATGGCAAACTGCTCCTTGCCCCCTGGGTCTGGGGAGAACTTCCTCCAGCCCTGGGTGCCCTCATGGCCAAGGCTCCCTATCTCCTGAAGCTGGTCCAGCCCTGTTCTCGACCCAAAACCACTGTCTTCAAGCCAAAAGGCCAAGGATGGCCAGGCAGCTAAGGGAGGCTCAGAGAGGATCTCTCCTCAAGAGTGTGTTTGCTCTACCTGCTGAAATGAGAACATGTTATTTTGGGTGCCCCTGGGCATGTCCCCTCCAGTGCCCTCTGAGTGAAACACCCCAGTCTCCTCATATCCCATCACAGGCCAGCCCTTCCAGCTCCTCCAGCCCAGGCCCAGGTGAGTGGCTGGTGTGCTGTGCTGCGGTGTCTCCTGAGGACTGCCCTCCCACTCTATCCTGGCATGGCAAGTCACTTGCTCACTGCCAGTGACCTGCTACTAGATCTTCTGGTGTGGCCTGGGTGCCTCCCTGAGCCTCTCAATGACCCGGCTTGTGATGGTTTTCTCTGTTGTTGCTGTTTCAGAAGCCCGGAGGTCATGAGCACCGTCTCAGGTACACGGAGCACGACGGTTACGTTCACTGTCCGCCCTGGCACCTCCCAGCCCATCACCCTGCAGAGCCGGCCCCCTGACTATGAAAGTAGGACCTCAGGAACAAGACGTGCCCCGAGCCCTGTGGTCTCACCAACAGAGATGAACAAAGAGATCCTGCCCACCCCTCTGTCTGCCGCGGCTGCGTCTCCTTCTCCCACACTCTCAGATGTCTTTAGCCTTCCAAGCCAGCCCCCTGCTGGGGACCTATTTGGCTTGAACCCAGCAGGTCGCAGCAGGTCACCATCTCCCTCAATACTGCAACAGCCAATCTCAAATAAGCCTTTTACAACTAAACCTGTCCACCTATGGACTAAACCAGATGTGGCAGATTGGCTGGAAAGTCTGAACTTGGGCGAACACAAAGAGACCTTCATGGACAATGAAATCGATGGCAGTCACTTACCAAACCTTCAGAAAGAAGATCTGATAGATCTGGGGGTGACTCGAGTCGGGCACAGAATGAACATAGAAAGGGCTTTGAAACAGCTCCTAGACAGATAAGGATGGCTGCTCCTTCCCTTTATAGACTTCTTGTTATAAGTAGAGATGGGCTTATGCTGAAATATCTGATGGCCAAGCAGAGTCTGTGAGCACCAACCCCATCCCATGGGTTTGTCTCCCAGTACCCAAAGAAAAGCTGAGGGCATCCGGTGTGGCGGAGCCAAGGCCTTGGAGCCCCAGCTGTCCACATGAGCTTCTTGGATGGCCACTGTCCAACAGGGAACGGGGAGGGGGGTTTTCTAACACGGATACAGATTCCCAGCCTGCTTCCCAGCATGCAGGTGACCTCGCTTTGCTGGGCCCAAGAGGCTCCCATTGATTTCACAGGGGATCCTTGCTCTTGTAGGCAGACACCAATGTACTCCAGATACCTCCTGAGACCTCCCTGCTCTGCTTTCTGGGCAGCTCTCACCACGCAGGTCCCAACACAAGCCTTTCCTCCATCCTGTGGCCTCCTGGAGGATGCTCAATGCCCATCTGCTCCTGTCTCTTTCCTGTACTTGCTTGCAGTGAGATGCTCCCAGACAGGTTTATCCAGTGCCCTTCCTGGGCCTGAAAGGTACAGAAATGTATTTTTTTTTTTTTTTCCTGGCTGGATCACTGACCCCATCTCCTCCTGTGCTGTACACCCATGATTCTTAGCCATGCAGTTCTTGGCAGCAGTGGGTGTTTGAATGGGATCGTGCCCAGCTTTGCTTAGCTTTCTTTCTTTCTTTGTGCAAATCTATAAGCATAATTCCAAGGTGGCCAAACAGATGTCACATGGAGTTAGTCAAAGCACAAGGTCACGATCCCAAGGAGGTGAGCCCTGGCCGTGGAAACCAGCCACTGTGTCGTTTCCCGGGCCCGAGGCTTCTTCTAAGATAAGAGCAACTACTGCCAGGAGCATCTGCCCAGGATGGAGAGGGGTCTTCTGCCTCTCAGGATTCTTTTTAACTGAAGGCCTGTTGAGCTCTGCAAAGATCAGAGCAGGTGAGCATCCACTCTGACATAAAGGACAAGAAGATACTGTGGCTCATGGTGAGCGTGTACTGCCGCAGGTGAGCCAACATCTTCACCAGGAGTTGGTGGGGCTCTGTGACCTCAGTCTGAACCTGGCTGAGGGAAAGCATCTCTGCCAAGGTGGCCCTTCTGCTCAGATACCAGGGAAGGTGGCACTTAGGGGCTTCTCCCCCTCCTCTCCAGGTGTCCGGGAATCCCACCAGCTTGTCTTAATAGTACAACAGGGTCTTGGAAGACCCCACGGGCAGGGAGTACAGGCAGGACCCAGGGGAGAGAACAGAAGGTGGGCTGCAGGATGCAGGTGAAATGTGGATGGGTGCAGAAGCCTGCCAGGGAGTGCTCCTGGACCATGGCCCTGCCTATGGCCTGGCTTCCTGAGCCTGTTCCCTTCTCACCTCTGAGTCTCCCCTTCCAGAAACGATACCTCTGATGTTCAAGGGAGGTTACCAGTTGCACACAGGCTGCAAACATCAAGTCAAGCTTCAAAACATCAAGTCAGGCTTCCCGCACCTTCTCCCATGTGTGGAGAAAATGCAAATGTCAGGTGTGTGGTTTCATTATGATTTCAGAATTAGCCCAGCCCATCTCTAATTATAAAACACCTTTTCCATTTTTTTTTCTTTATGCTCACGACCATGTGTCTGATGAGGTCTGAAACAACTCTAGAATGAACACATAAAATTTAGCAATTTAAAATCTTTCTTTACTGCAAGTTTAAATAGGTGTACAGATAGTTTATAAGCACAATATTTTAAGAAAAAAAGTGGCTGGTCTACTAGGCAGCCTTTGTGCCACTTCAGTGCTAGAAAGTTAAAGAAAAAACTTTTGTGATTTAATGATACTATTTCTGTGGAATAATTATACAAGTATGACCTTTTTAAAATCAACCTTATCTGGATGCATCTGAACCAGCAGAGCTGTGTTATATTTTCTATCTTTGCTAGAACTTCTTCATTGAAGGACAATTATTTCTTCAAAAGTCATTACAATTTACAATGCAGCAGTTTCTCCAAAAATAAAACCAAAATACACACCCTACACACATACATCCTTGATTTGGAAAGCCAGTCTTTAGACCACGCCTATTCCAAAATCATTTGCAGGTCAATCTTTGTATCTGAATGACCCAATCCAGTGGAATCAATTGAATGTTCAAGTGCTTTACTTCATGTACTTTCTGTTTTCCATGATGAGATGAATGAGTATTGCTTAGAAAAAGGTATTACAGGCGGCTGGCTGTATTTCAGAAAATGTAAAAATAGTGGTTCTGCCATTAATTCATCTTCCATTTGATGATTTTGTAAAATTTCTAAATACACCACTTTACCAGGCTCTTTTCTTTTGCCTACCACTGGCATTACCTCTACACACAGTGCCAGGCAGAATACTAGACAGGTGACCTGGTGGCTTCGGGTCTATGGACTCAGGCAGCCAGTCGGCGACAGCAGCTCCAACTCCCTCTCTTAATGAAACTTTAAGCCACATGCCACAAAGCAGAAGCAAGCTGACCAAAAGCCTCCAGAGCTGACAGCATCTTTACATTATCAGAGAATAGCAGTAGGATGTATGGGAACCTGCACTGACCAACAAAACACAGCTGTTGCTAAGATGGGTCTACTCTGGCTCTACTAGATGGTTTTGCTACAGAAAGCAATAGTCCCTGTCAAATCACCACCCACTGTTCTCCCCTCTGGGGCATGTCAGGACCGGGCCCTGTCCTAGGACCCTCTCTACCGGAGGAACAAAGGTTAAACTGCTCATATAATGATCATGTTAATATTATTCCAGGTTTTATGATCAACTTTTGTTATATACTGTAATTTAAACAAACTGCATTTACATGCCTAGTTTCTGTAATATTGTGTATACAAAACCAAAATCTCTCAAGATGTAAATTATATATACCTGCCAAGATCCTTCTCCAAGGCGTCTGTGCACATTTTAAGTTAATTCATATAATATAAAAATGACTCAATGTGACTGTTGATTTGCTGAATTTTACATATCACAAAGTGAATTATTTGTGGTACTTTAGTTAATAAAACAGTAACTTTTTTCTGAGTTAATGAACAAGCAAACATTACCCAGTTGATCTGGCAATGACTTTTATGTGTGGGGGCCACATATATTGATTTTTCCTGTTAACAATTTGTTTTTGTTTCTTAACTACTAATATGTTTCACACTATAGTTTCTGTAACAACATCTGTTCGCATTATCTATGTTGCTGTTATTTTGTGCTTTTATTCTTTTTAGACTTTATTAAAAAACAAGAAAACAAAAAAAGCTCCTGTAATTTGCACTTTCTCCCCATCCTTAAATCTCTTGTATGGCAACCAAAATTACTGTAAAAAAAAATAAATATACTCTTGCACTAAGGTTGTGGTTCTGATTCCAAACAGTGGAAACTATCTGAATTAAAGAAAAAGTTGCCAAACTGGTGATCTAACATAGGTTATTTGAAACATCACAGCCAGTTTTACCTCTATAAATTGACTAGAAAATATCTTTTCTCAAAGAGTAAAAATGCTCTCAGAGAACTAGTCTGACTTGGTTCCATTTACTTAATGAACTCTCAGTATCTGTATGGAAATGTGTGTATTTTTCAGAATTGTATACAATGTCAAAACTGGCTTCTGTGACTACTCCTGTGAGCCTGGGGCCAAGCTCTGGCTGTTCTTTCTGTTCTGTGGTGGGAGCAGGGGACCCTGGAGGCCGACCAGGCCCGGATCTCTCTCCTGGGAGGAGAGGTGCCCCATGCCCAAATGGGCTGTCTTCTAGCCATAAAGCCCTGGTAGCTGTAGACCTGGGCAGCCTGACTGGTCAGTATAACCCAGTATTTTAATAAGCAAGCAATACTAAGGCCTGGAACAAGAAATAATTTGTGTCCTTTTGGAAAGAATTGAATCAGGAAGACATGGGTTATCACTTCTATTTTAGGGAAGTGGCTTTTTGTTCTTTTGCAGTACTAGTTATTAAACCCAGGGAGTACTGAGCTATATCTCCACCCTCTTCTGTAAGGTACTGTCTTGCTAAATTACCAAGATGGCCTTGAACTTGTGATCCTCCTGTCTCGGCCTCCTGAGCAGCTGGGATTATAGGCATCCACCACTACTCTTAACAAGGGAAGTATATTTAAAACACTGAAACTCTTTGGTCTCATCAAGTGGAAAGAGTCTCTAGTTCCTGAATGGATCCTTCTATTTTGGCACATTCTCCACCTGAACAGCAGCCACTGTTTCCAATCATCAAGAAGTCTAATCTTCATGTCTTTGTAGTTTGCCCCGCCACCACCACACCATCAAATAGTTCCTCCCAACCTCAATTTCACTGTCCAATGGTTTCTTCCAAACTTTTTCCTCAGTAACTACAGCATTTGTCTTGTTAAGAGGGGGGAAATAATCATTGAAAGACTTCTTCTAATTGAACTTTATCTAAATTATTTTAATAACCAGTAAAACTGGAATGTGTTTCTGTATCTGCAGATATCATGTATACACACACACACACACACACACAGAAGAGTAAAATGCCACAGTGGCTGGGAAGCCACACAGCTCCATGCATGGGAGACTGTCCCTGCTTTGGGGAGTAGAAGAACCTCTCACGCTCATTCTCAGACTGCAGCAGATTTGATTCCCTTCAACTCTTAACCCACACTGTATTCGTGGCTTTGTTTTTTCATGACCCCTGTAACATGGTTCTACATCTCATGATCTTTACTGTTTTATGTTTAAGATTACAACAATCACTGTTTAGTGCTTCTACTCTGGTACTCTGTTCATGGCAATTCTGGAACTTTACTATGAGCCTTTCAAATAAATTCAGAAAAGAAAAAAAAGAAAAAAACAAAGTGTGTGCCTTGGGTGTTTTGAACTTGATCTGCATAAAACCATATTGTACTCAAATGTTGTATATTTAATGAAAGGATAAAAATACCTTCAATGTATTAATGTAGCTGAAAAATAGTTATAGTGCCTTGTTTTCTGAACTGGGAAGCCCATATCAATGCACAACGTAAAGAAAAATGATTTGAAAATGAAATGTTGAGAAGATCTAGACCTGACTCTGGAGCCTTTCTCATCCTGAGACTGTGGAAATACATACAGTCATTTAAGTTAAAAAATAAACAGAACATTGAAACAAGATTGTGTAATCAATTAATTTTCCATTAAAAGTGCTCTTGCTATATCACTTTCAGTATTCTCATTTAATTAAAATACAATCATATTTGAGAATGTTCATGGCGAAGAAAAACTCAGTCTTGGGCTTTCTGGCCCTCCTCCCTTGTGTTGTTTCACCCCCTGGTGGTGCTTATTGGTAATGCTTATCGAGGTCAGCACATTTTTTGGTAAAAATACACATAGTATTATTTTTACAGGTTGAGGTCACTCATCACAGAAAAACTATTTCCATTTTTTATAAGTTAAAGGAGCCACATTTTCCTTTTAAAAGAAAAATGACCTAAGAAGTATAGCAGTCCAAGTTTTGTCTCAATGCTGTCAGGCTCCGTTTGCTGAATTCAGCCCAATGTTCTACTTCCGAGTGGCCTCTGGCATCTTGGGTGAGCCAGGTGTAACCATGTTAGAAGCCAGTACTTTCTGCCTGTAGGAGCAGATAGTCACTCCAATAGTGAGCCCTGGGGTTACTCTTCGGACAGACAGGAGGAGCAGAAGCACCAGTCCCCTGAGGGACCCTCAGCAAGCAAGCCATCAACACTTCCAAAAGGCAGAAGAATGCCGTACGATGTGCCCATCATCATATCCGACCACACACATCTCGAGCGAGCAAGGGGCTCCTTCGATGCAGAACGGTCCTGTGTCTGGTGACTTCCACCAGGCCAGAGCAAACCGGGATACCCAGGTGTGGTAATCTGAGGAACATATGCAGCCAGTAATCCAGGAATCTGAAGGGAATGGTCAGGAGAGGAGCCACAGCTGTTCTGGGGCTCCATTCCACTCATCAGCTGCGGCGGCTTCGACTCAAAGCAAATAGTTAAAAGGTGAGTTGGAATACGACACACAGCCCCAGGCAAGACATCCCTGGAAGACATGACTGGGAGCTGAGCCTGGGCCCCTGGGACGTGAAGATTAGGCGTACGGGCAGGTCGCAGAACCTGGACATAGCAGCCAGCTGCTTCTGGTGGCAGGCACTCCACTGGAGTGCTATCAGAAGGCACCTGTCCCACCACCGCCCAGCTGTAGTCTCTGCCTTGGATGATGGCAAACACACATCCTGCCAACCCAAAATCCCGAGGAGATAAGCACTGTACAGGATCAAGAAGACACTGGCACACGGACCCCAGAAGTAGACCAGGTGAGGAAGAGTAGTGCATCTACCCGGTTCTATCTGCACATGCAGCAGAGAGCCTGACCACCCCTACAGGGAGAAGTCAAGAGCTTATTTCCCAGATGAGAAAACCAAGTCTTGCCAAGGTCCACAATAAACAGAAAGCCACGGTTTGTCTGCAGCCTTCCTGGCTAAGTCCGTGTGTAGGCAGGAACCACAGGTGACCTGGGAAGTACTGCTTGGTCAGGGTCTGCCCTTAATGATAAGGACATTCCTTCTCCCCATTCCTTTATATGCACCTTTGCAGGCTAGGGGCTCAGGCGGCCAGGCAAGGCAGGGCTCCTCTCAGCTGAATCAGCTGAGGGGTATGGAAAATGGAAACAAATTGAAGGCGATCTTGCATCTTTCTGCTGGGATCAGGAAAAACATATGCGGGAAAGCCTGGTTCTCAGGTGACCTGGAGTTGGTAAAAGCACCATGAATACATGTGGCAACTGCTTTGGTTCTCACAGAAACTCAACAAAGTGAGTGTCAAACAGACAATCATCCTAACAAGGACAGAGGAGGGCTCAGAAAACAGATACCATGATGGCCTACAGCTGGAACAAAGTTTCCTAAAGACTGAGTCCTCACCACCAGTATAGGAGGTCCTGGGCCAGTCCTCCCTAGGCCTTCCTGCTGAACTCTTCCAGCCATGGCTGTGAATCACTCAGGAATTGATTTAGAGTCAGTCCTGATGCTCAGAGCGGCCCAGCACTGAACCTACCACAGCATTCCTCTACCAGTGAGAACTGGGGCAGCCCCTTCCTCCCACACCCTATCACCCCAATTGATAGGGTTATGGCCCTCTATTTTATATATAGTCCTTCTGATTCCTTCACCTCCCTTTAAGTCCACCCTACTGAGCTTCTACAAGAAAAAAACTTGGAAGGCAATGTGGCCTGTGATAGGTTAAACGTTACCTCACTCTGGCCCTTACATAGGTGCCCTGAACCCAAGATTATATAAGACTGTCTCTTCCTTTGTTCCAAGCTTCTGCTTCTGCCCACTCTCCCATGCAGGAGTCACTTCTTCCTCTTTAAATAAAACCTCCTGTCGGGCTGCTTAGTGTGTGGTGTGGTTGTTGGCTGCTGCTGGGAGTTCTAACACCAGTGACTAGGAAAAAGGCCAGGCAAATGAATAAAGGAAACAGACTCACAAAACTATAGAGCACAACACTTTAACTTCACATTTTAAAGTCAGAGGCAGGGTCAGAGAGTTAGCTCAGTGGTTCCAGTGCCTGCCTTGCAAGCACAAGGTCCTGGGTTGGAACCCTGACAACCACATACAACAACGCTGGGTGTGGTGATTCACGCCCACCAGCAATCACTACCAGACCCACAGTGCGGGACATGGAGGCTCACGCCTGTAATCCCAGCACTCGGGAGGCAGAGACAGGAGGATTGCTGAGTTCGAGGTTTGCCTGGGCTACATAGTGAGCTCAGGGCCAGCCTGAACTTCAAAGCAAGACTCTGTCTCAAAAAAATTTTAAA
>PVIC010003609.1:38417-67916 GCA_004025085.1 Thryonomys swinderianus | reverse complement strand
GGCTGTTAAGGTTGGTTTCCTTAAGCATAGTGACATTGGGGTGACACTGGAGATTTTTTTCTCTTTTTAATTCTTCAGAGATTTCACATAAAATACTTATGGGTAACTAGTGACAGGGCCTATAATTTGCTTTCAAGCACTTCCTCACATAAACACTGAGAGAAAAAAGGGTAGAGGTCGGGGAGGAGGAGTAGAGAGAAAAGGAAAGGAGGGAAAAAAGAAAGCGGGGATAAAGAAAGCAAATGTATCAAAACGTTAATGGTAAAACTGATGAAGGTCACTCGGGTATGTGCTATGAAATTAACACTTTTTAAACAAAATGTTGGAGAAGAAATCCCTCAGGATATCTTAGATGGACTTACTCCTGACAAGGCACCCACAGGACTGCTGAGCACACAATATGCCTTCTCTATCTGTTCAGATCACATGGGCCTTGTTATTGGAGGACATTCAGCACGGGCACAGGCAGGCAAGGCGCTGCTAGCACTGCATGACAACCAACAGAGCTGGTGGGGGAGGGTCTGCAACTCTGACTTTATATAAAAATACTCACTAGGGCCTGTAATCCCCCAGCACTCAGGAGGCAGAGGCAGGAGGATTGCTGAGTTCAAGGCTTGCCTGGGCCTTGAACTCACATAGCGAGCTGAGGGCCAGCCTGAACTACAAAGCGAGACCCTGTCTCAGAAAAAACTCACTAGGGTGGCATATTTTGAAATTCTATTAAAAGTACTCTGATTTTACTTATTAAGACTATAAAAAATAAACGTACAGAAGACCTTTGGTTTCTTTAGGAAGTCATCACAATCTAGCATATCTGAAAACAGGCACTTTCAAATTTATAAAATTATTTTCTGAATGAAAATCTTACTACAGAACACAGTTAACTTTCCATAATTCAAGAAAGTTACAAAGCATATTTCAAATTCAGTCAGCAAGTTTTAATGATCCACAGGAAACCTGGTAGCACCATACCTGATGAGAAGGATTAAAGTGTTAAGGGGCACCACCCACCCCCTTAACAAGACTGGCATCAAGGAGTAAGGGTAAAGGCACATATGCTCCTGTGTATGATGATCCTCTACTGGCAGCCAGCCTCAGGCCCTGCACAGCAGGTTGGGACAAGGTAGACCAATCAGCTTCTTCCTAATAAATCTACATTCCCTCTACCTCTTAAAAACTGCACTCTTATGGAAAGTTTGCAAATTTACTGGTATGTATGTGCCTATGTCTTACTCTGCTTTTGCACTACAGTAAGTCCCTGTTAAATCTAACAAAGTGACTCATACACACCTATCATACCAACATGCAATGTAAACCATTAAAAAACACACATAAATACTATAAATAAACTATTTTTACCTTTAAAGCTATCTTCAAAGGTAAAGTAGACGCATGAGCTACTTCCTCAATCTGTCCACATCTAGGAATGTTACTAATGTCAGGTTTCCTCCTATCTGTGAAAAGTTCCCAAAACGAACGTTCATAAGTCACAGACCCACTTACTGGGGGTCAAATCTAAGTAAGGATTTCTACCACTAAGCTATACCCTCTGACTTTTTATTCTTTAATTCCAAGACAGGGTCTCCTGTCCTTGCACTTACAATCTATGAGCCTCCTGAGTAGCTAGGATTACAAGTGGGCACCACTGTACCTGTAGCAAGCAATGCTACAAAACAAAACCGCTGGACGGGTTCTAAGCATTCACAAGCAAGGTCACCAGGCATCCTTGAAATGCAGTAACGGTTATAGAAATGAACAATATTCTTTTGTTTCTTTTGCCTCTGTGCTGGTGTCTGGTATTGGGAATTGAACCCAGGACCTTGGCACTGAGCTATATCCATAGCCCTTTAAACAAACAAGCAAAGCGGAATTTTTTCTTTTTTCTTCTTTTTTTTTTTGAGACAAGGTCTTGCTAAGTTGTGTAGGCTGGGCCCAAACTCATGATCCTTTTTGCCTCAGCTTCTGAGAGGGAATTTTTTCTTAATAAAATGTAGGTCCTGTCTCATGCTAGATTTCTTCAAAGCTTCACTATTACGTAAATCTAGCCAGTAATAGCTAATTTACTGTGTAATATTAGCAAAAGTAGCACCATTTTTAGCAAGTTGAAGAGCTGGGATTACAGCTCAGTGGTGGAGAGCTTGGCAGACATGCATGGGGCTCTGGGTTTGTGATGCAGTTGGGGGTGGTGGGGGGGGGTTGTTTAATGATTTCCAAGTTTGGGCAACAAAATGGCCAACAAAGAGAAAAACATCATTGGCAAAGGAGCACGGTGCCCTTCCCTGCTTGATGTACCAAGAGCAGTCAGGGCTGAGGCCGTTTTTCAGGACAAGGTCTACAACCTGTGGCTATAGCCTGGGAGCGAGTCCTGAAACCCCCTTAGTGAGTGGCAAGCAGTACTTTAAAGGTCTCATGTAAAGAAACTGCTGAGGGAATACCACAGAGAATAAATACTGTTCCTTGAAACTCTCAAGTTTCTGATACTTAGGTGCTTCTAGAATTAGCTGCAAGATCAAGTTCTTTCCACAAGAGGAAGAAAGGAAAGAAGAGGGAGGAAATAAAGGAAAGGGAAATAGAAAAAGCAATACTTTCACTAACTCAAGATTCTGAGGTGCGAGTCCTCTCTAAAGGAGGTCTCCCGCCGCATTTGTGCCTGCTGCCTGTCTACAGAATAAAGTGAGGGAAGCAGGGCCCTCCCCAAGCGCCTGTGAGAAGGTAACAGGCCAGCAGGTGTGAGGCGACCAGGCCAGCCTGACAGCGGCGGGCGGTGTGCACCACTACCACCGCAACAGTGCTGCTCGCCCGCGACACCTGCGCACCTTCGCTGGCTTTGCTCTTGGTCAGCAGGACCCCGATGTGCCTGTCTCCGCCTGGGTGGCCGCCGGGCGCGGGGCTGGGGCTGCGGGAGCGTGAGTACTCCCTGCTACTGTTCCTGCGGCGCGCATAGCGCGGCTCCGGCTGGGCCCGGCGGCGACCGGACCCAGAGGGGCTGTCCAGCCCGTAGGCCTGGTAGTAGGCATGCTCGTAGTTGCGCTCGTAGTCCTGCTCGTAGTCCTGCTCGTAGTACCGCTCTATGCTCCGGCCGCGGCTGCGGTCCCGTGCTCGGCGATCATCGCGGTCCAGGTTCCGGTCCAGGCTCCTGTTCCGGCTGCGGTCCCGGCCCCGGTCCCGGTCCCGGTGGTGGCCACGGCCTCTCTCCGGGCTGCCCTCCCAGCTGCGGCTCAGCCCCTCACGGCTGCCGGGCCGGCTCCTCTCGCTGTAACCACTGCGGAAACTCCTGCTGTCGAACTCGTCCATCGCGTCGAAAGCGGGGTCCTCGTGACTGAGGGCAGGGCTGCCCTGCAGGGGGGCCACCGGGACCATCCGCGGCCGCTTCACCACCTGTCGTTAAACACACACGTGTGGAGACAGGACAGGGACAATACACGGGGAAGAGGGGCCCGGCGCCCTGGCTCGAGTTTCTATTCAGGACGACCCTTCCCATCCACACCCACAGCACCGGAAAACAATGCTCCTGCTCACTCACTAGGACTCGGGTTCCTCATCTGGAAAACAGGTCCAATAAAAACACTCACGAGCTTAAAATAAAATAAGACTACAACTGTGAACCCTGTGAGCACAATGCAGTGAACTGACCCAGAATACAGAATCAGTATACAAAAAGCCATTGCATTTCTGTAAAACAATAAACCCACGATGATAAAGAAACCAAAAAAACAGTTCCACTCACAATAGCTTCAAAAACTTAAGTACCTGGGAATCGACATACCCAAAGAGGTGAAAGATCTCTATCCTGAAAACCGCAGAATTCTGAAGAAAGAAACTAAAGAGCTCACTAGAAAGCCGAACGATGGATCTTGCTCTTGGCTATAGAAAAATAATGCTGAAATGGTCATATTACCCGGCCATTTATATATAGCATATATAATAATTTTTCCCCACAGGATGGGAAAAAAAATTCCGCTATTCATCTGATAAAGAACTAATATCTTGGGCCGGAAATTTAGCTCAGTGGTTCCACTGCCTGCCTAGCAAACGCAAGGTCCCTGGTTTGATCCCGGTAAGTGTCATATAATAATATGACTTTGGGCATGGTGACTCACGCCCACCAGCAA
Source organism: Thryonomys swinderianus (assembly GCA_004025085.1). NCBI lineage: Eukaryota > Metazoa > Chordata > Mammalia > Rodentia > Thryonomyidae > Thryonomys > Thryonomys swinderianus. The sequence continues at coordinate 63,804 of PVIC010003609.1, read as the reverse complement.
TCAGTACCACACCCCACAATGCTGGGCATGGTGGCTCACGCCTGTAATCCCAACACTGGGAGGCAGAGGCAGGAGGATAGTGAGCTCAGGGCCAGCCTGAACTACAAAGCGAGACCCTGTCTCAAAAAAAAAAAAAAAAACCTAATATCTAAAATATATTAAGAATTCAAAAAAGTAATCTCCAAAACAAATTACTTAATCAAAAATGGGCAAATAAATTTAACAGACATTTCTTTAAATTAAGTACAAATGACATGCACATAATATGCAAATAAAAAATAAAATGAAAACCACTTGGAGATTCCATCTGATCTCAGATCAGCTATCAAGAAAAACACAAGAACTTCAATCCCGAACCGCAAGGAAAAAAAAAAAAGAAAGAAAAACACAAGAAGCAACATATGCTGGCAAGGATGTAGAGAAAAAGAAGTCTTCTACATTGCTAGTGGGAATGTAAACTCATACAAGCACTATGGCAAACAGTGTGGAGATTCCTCAAAACACTGAAAATAGAAATTCCACATGACCGACCTGCACCTCTCCTGGAAGTATTCCTAAACGATCTAGACACAACATAGTATTGTGATACACACATTACCCACGGTCTTAGCAGCTCAATTCAGAGTAACTAAGCTCTGAAAACAACAGGACTGTCAACAGACAGATAGATAAATATTACTCCATCATAAAGAATGAAATCATGTCACTTGTAGGAAAATGGATGAAACTTGACTCTACAGAGCTAAGTGAAATACATCAGACACAGAACATTAAATACCACATGGCCTTTCTCATACAAGAAACCTAAAATATAAATAAGTAAGTAAGTAAAAGCAGAGATGGTAGGAACCAAAAAGGGGATGGTATTCATGGGAGAGGGGAGGAAGGAGAGGAGGGATAAACATGATCTGGACATGTTACACACATGTATCAATTCCCCAAAAGAAACATCATTCTTCCATACCTCAAACTTATGACAGAAAAAAATATATAATAGTAGCTCCAAAATCTCCTTCTCCTCATGTGTAAAAAAGTCTGAGGGGCCTTAAGGCACCGAGTCATAAAAATCAAATGAAAATTAAAAAGTGACACATTCTACATTTAATTGGCTAGACTAGTTGTGGCAAACCTTCAGGACACAAGGCACAGCGGGCTGTATCACTGAAAGGTCTAAAAGCTTCGTCATTACTGGTCTGAACACTTCTAAAAGTTAACAGCATTAAAGGTGGGCAGCGAGAGCTAGGGGTTAAAAAAGAGCTTCCAGATGAATAGGAAGTCAGAAAATAATCAAATGCTGTGAGTGTGAACTTGCATCCTGAAAAAGCTAAGGAAAAAAGTGTATCAAAGACATCTTGACCCACACTCTGGGAAGCTGAGGCACGAGGACAGCAAGTTCAAAACCAGTTTGAGCAATTCAGTAAGACCCTCCCACAAAATAAAAAATAAAAGGTCTGGGAATGTAGCTTAGTACTGGGAGAAAAAAAGGCTATCCTGAGATACGGACCTTAGTTGATATAGCAATCATTAACAATCTTAGACATAATAACAATATCACAGTGAACAAAAGACTGATTCTTTTTTTTTTTTTTTTGAGACAGGGTCTCACTTTGTAGTTCAGGCTGGCCCTGAGCTTACCATGTAGCCCAAGTCAACCTCGAACTCACAGCAATCCTCCTGCCTCTGCCTCTCAAGTGCAAGAATTATAGGCGTGTGTCACAACGCCCAACATCGTGGTATGTGGTTACCCAGGATTGAACTCAGGACCTTGCGCTTGCAAGGCAGACGCTGGAACCACTCAGCTAAATTCCCAGGCCAAAAGACTTATTCTTAAGAGCTGCATGGTGAAGAAAGTAGAGTACAACTGTCAAGATGTCTGCAATGTGGTTCAGAGAAGAGTCTCAGGCCTAAGGAAAAGGACAAAGAAAGGCCAGAAAGATAACTCACACATCTCCAAGAGACCCTAACATGACCTTCCAAAAGTTCTGAAGATTCAAGTACTCTAGTTAATGGGCCTATCAGTTAGGTATTCTGTCAAACGCTCAGTAACAAGTGGCAGTTTTAATCCAATATAAAAAGAAAATGCTATGGAGGCAAAGATGAAAGTACAGCCAACACTTACGATGGCGGCGACCTTCCCGCTCTTCCTTAGCTGCTGAACTGCGAACGAGTGCAGCACCCCCTCCATGGAGGTGCCGTTTACCATCACCACCCTGTCATTTTCTCTGTGAGCAAGAAGAAAAACCAAGTCATGAAAAACTTACGTAGAAGAGAAGCAGCAAACCCACCCGATGCTGCGTCAGCTTAGTGGGCCACTACAAAAGAGGCTGCCTTTGTCACACCACAGACCCTGCAGGGGACCCAGGCCTGGCAAGGCTGGCGCTGAAAGGGGTTTCAGTATCAGCCCTTTGCTGGCCACAGTGTGCATGGGCTTCACAGAGTCTGTCAGTGTGTCCCAAACAGGCTCTATCCATCTGGGCCTATTTCAAGGGAACAATCAAGAGCCTGCCTCAGATAGTTAAAGAAATTCAAGGGCTGGAGATTTAGCTCAGTGGTTCCGGCACCTGCTTCGCAAATGCATTGGTCCTGTGTTCGATCCCCGGTAACCACATACAATGCTGGGCGTGATGACTCATGCCCACCAGCCATCAATACCACATACCACAGTGCTGGGTATGGTGGCTCATGCCTGTAATCCCAGCACTCGGGAGGCAGAGGCAGGAGGATCGCTGAGTTCCAGGCTTGCCTGGGCTACATAGTGAGCTCAGAGCCAGCCTGGACTACAAAGTGAGACCTTGTCTCAAAAAAAAAAAAAAAAAAAAAAGAAATTTGAAGATCACAAAATCCTATGGCCTGAGCTCATCCCAAAAAATTACACTGCTCCATATGAAAGACTACTAACTCACAGTTTCCTCACTAAAAAGTTTTCCCTCCCAGTGCTGGCGATTAAACCCACAGCCTCCCGCATGCTCTAGCAATTCACTCTACCCCTGAGCAACCTGACCAGCTGTTTTCATTAAATAGAGTGTGGGAGATTTGAGGTTGGCCTGTGGGAGTTTAAAACTCCAGATTCATCCAGGTGTGGTGGCTCACACCTGTAATCCCAGCACTCAGGAGGCAGAGGCAGGTGGATTGCTGAGTTTGAGGCTTGCCCGGGCTACACAGTGAGCTCAGGGCCCTCCAAAACCAGATGTTCATCGAGGTCTAGAGATTATTAAAACATGATGCATTTGATTTGAGAACTTCCTGTTAAATTTTTTTAAAAATTTAAAAAGTACACACCAACCAACACAGCCTGTCCAGTGCCCACTGGCATGGCTGGTATAGACATAAGGAGGGGACAAAGGACACTTACTTAAGTAGACCATCGGCAGGTCCACCTGGAAGCACATCAGAAATAATAATGGATGTCTCTCCATTTTCAAAATGGGGGTTGTCTCTGCCTCCAGACACTGCAATCCCAAATCCTCTTTTGGAATCCTGTTCATTGGAGTTAGGAGAAACATTAAAAAAAAAAAATCCTTCTGTAAGTGGCTTTCAGGATTTACTATAAGCACTCAGTAAAATAAAGGTCGAATTAATAACCAGGGACGCTCAGGAACAGATGGGCTTATAGAAATAAATGAAAACCAAAATAAAGTGTCTGTAGTGAGCTGACAGGTTTATAATCGGAAATTTTTATCTGAAAGAAACAGTCTTGTGAAAGCTGGAAAAAATGGATAGTAGAGGCTGGAGTTACCATGAGAAGCTGCCAGCGGCGGGAAGGAAACAATGTCTTCTGTCTAAACAGAGTTGTGCTGTGCGAAGCACCAACTGGGCCTGCCTGGGTCAAGCTGTCCTGAGCTGGAACAACTTCAGTTAAAACTGAATCTGCAAGGACTAATTTTAACTCCAAGTTCAAAGAAGTGGTGGTTTCATCTTCAATGCAGGATAAAAAGAAGTACTTGTATTTAAACATAAAATCTGAACAAAAAATTATAGCAGTGTTATCTTAGAGGAGCAAAGCATTAAACGTTTTGCTACATACACAGAAGATGATGAATTAAGAATGATTACATCCACAAATTGGTTCATCAACGAGGGTTAGTAAACCCAGATAATATACAATTCTACTTCATTTCAGTGTTTATCCACATTTTACAGGTGTATGTGGCAGCATTATCTAAACCAAAACTGGTAACACAAAAATTACTTGGAATGAAAGAAAATCTTTACCCCAAAGAAAAGTTCCTGTGTGGGGCCTTAAAATACACTGGCTTGTCGTCTACTTATCACATGGCTCTGAATTTGGCAGTACCAGGCACCTGATTTTAAACAGCGTCCATTCCATCCTTAGAACAAGCCCAAGGAGTCCCTCAGTTTTCTTAAAGGGCCCACGATTCAAAGGAAATAGGACACAGTGGTAGAAAGGACAAGGACAGGAATCAGTAAGGTGAGTAGGACTGAAAACCATAACCTACACAGGCATAATTCCTCATCAAAACATGTGGGATTACTGACCCAGAAGTGTGAGTACCTAGGCATGGACCCAGTGACATGTTTCCCTACCTGGATTAATTAAACTTTTAACTTGAAAACTTTATTTTCATTAACAGGGATCACCTATTATTCATGGTTTCAGAGTCAAAGACAAACTTCCTCCTTTGAGGAGCTTTTAGTCCCTCAAGCAAGTGATTAGGGGGTAAAGAGTGAGAAAGCCAAGAGGGACTCAGGATGGAAGGGTTACTGGTCAACTCCCTTGTCTAGCATACATGAAGCTGAGGATCTGATCCCCAGCAAGGGAGGGGGACAAAGAGACAGAAAGACAGAGACAAGAGATATGGGGGGAGGGGAGAAAGGAAAACAAAAAAGCCTTCAGTGAAGCTCTAAACCATAGAAGTAACTTAAGTGAGTGGCTATGATTCTTTGGAACGGGGCTAACATCTATCATGCCTACCTTGCACAGAGTAAAGTGGAATGGGGTTAATTTATATTTGTTTTTTGGGGTGTTTTGTTTTGTTTGCGGTACCATGGATCAAACTTAGGACCCTGCACTAAATCCTTGAGCTAAATCCCCTGTATTTGTTTTTTATTAGTACATGTCTGTAATATATAATGATGACACCGTAGCAAGCTGGTACATATACATAACACATTTTAACTTTTTAATTAAGCAGTGATTATCTAACAGACTCCATGAAATGGAAGCTGTATATCCTGCCTCAGTGGAACAAGAAAGGTAACACCCATGAAATGACTTTTACATTTATGTGTGGTATTCTACTTCCAGTGGCCGTAATTCCTAAGCCAATCTTTTCTTTTCAAACTTAGTTTGCATCTAAAACTAATTTGATGGAGTTACAAAGTATGTATGTTTCAAATGAAATTACACAAGTTGTAAAAGTCTTACTAAGTAATCTCTAAAGTGATCTACCATATACAGGCCTTAACCAAAAAAGTAACAGCTGCCAAATCTTTGTTAAAAGACACTACTGCCAGCTAGTGCCAACAAAGCATTAGCCACCCCAGTGAGGAGCTGCGTGTGGGCAAAAGAGTAACTAACCATGAACTATAAAATTCAGGACCTGACTGCAGAAGATATGACACATACAGAACTCACCTTCTGTAGGGTCACTGTGTACTGTTCCCATTTTAGCTCCTCCATACCTGGGCCCTGTTTTAAAACAAAATCAACTTGATTAAAACCATAAATGTCTTCATACTTATAATAAAATTATAGTTCAAAATGCCTCCATATATAAAGTCTTGCTCATACTTTCTATGTACCAAAACGAGTCACTTTTTTTGTTTTTGTTTATTTTTTTGAGACAGGATCTCACTTTGTAGTTCAGGCTGGCCTGAGCTCACTCTGTAGCCCAGGCAAGCCTTAAACTCAGCAATCCTCCTGCCTCTGCCTCCCAAGTGCTGGGATTACAAGCTTGAGCCACCAAGCCTAAGTCGATTTTTTTTAGAATGTTGTTACCCATTTTTTTTCTTTTTTTTTTTTTTGCGACAGGGTCTCGCTTTGTAGTTCAGGCTGGCTTGAACTTACTATGTACCTCAGGCAAGTCTTGAACTCAGCAATCCTCCTGCCTCCGCCTCCCGAGTGCTGGGACTACAGGTATGAGCCAACACGCCTGGCACTATGGTATGTATTACTAATTGCTGGTGGGCCTGAGTCATCATGCCCGGTATCACTGTATGTGGTTACCAGGGACTGAACCAGGGATCTTGAACATGCTAGGCAGGCGCCAGAACCACTGGACCAAATTCTGGCCCAGTTGTTACCTATTTTCATACAAACTCTTCATCTATGAAATTGCCATCTTAATAAGGCTATAAAAACTAGAGAAGGGCTGGGGCCAGAGATTTAGCTCAGTGGTTCCAGCGCCTGCCTCGCAAGCGCAAGGCCCTGAGTTCGATCCAGGTAACCACATACAATGCTGAATGTGGTGGCTCATGCCCACGAACCATCAATACCACATGCCACAGTGCCGGGCGTGGTGGCTCACACCTGTCACCCCAGCACTTGGGAGGCAGAGGCAGGATTGCTGAGTTTGAGGCTTGCCTGGGCTACATGGTGAGCTGAGGGCCAGCTTGAACTACAAAGCGAGACCCTGTTCTCAAAAAAAAAAAAAAAACAATTTACCCAACTGACAAACGCAGCTGCAGATTGTGTTTTAAAACTAGAGAAGGGCTGGGGATTTAGCTCAACTAGTAGCGCTCCTACCTTAGAAGCACAAGGACCCGAGTTCAATCCCTGGTACTGCAAAAAAAAACCAACCAAACAAACAAACCTAGTGAAACAAGAAAGTGAGAGGCAGGCCCTAAAAGGGACAAAAGAGTCCTCTTATTATCATCATTCACACTATAATAATAAAACTCATTTTAAAAATCTCATGTAAGCTGGGAAACTGAGGCAAGAGGACCACAAGTCTGAAGCGAGGTTGGAGTGTGATCCCATTTCAAAAACAGAACAAACATCCATGTACTTTCAAAAGTTTGTGCTTTGAGGTTCTCTTTTACATTGAATGCTACTTTCCTACTTACTCTCATCAAAGATGAGCTCTCTGGCAAGTTTCCTCCAGTTTGTCTCAAAGTCCTTGGCCCTGTAACAGGGTGTGCCTAAGGGGAGTCTGTGGGGACGGAGTTTTCTTCATCAGCAAAACTGGGGACAAAGAACGAAAGTGCCTGCTTGTAGGAGCTTCTGGACCTTCTGTTCTAAAATACATTCCGAATACAGGTCTAGGAAAACTTAACACTGATTATATCATTTTGAAATAATCCATTAAGTGTATGCTGTTGCCTTTGAGAAGATTATAAATGCCAAAAACTTCAAAGCCAATGATACAGGCATTTAAACAGGAAGTTCCACAGAGTACTCCAAACAGGACGTGACATCAGATCAGATATTCTAAGCAAAGTAATACCTCCATCCAAACAGAGATAACAGGGACGCTTCCCTGTCTCACGGGTACTGTGGAAATAACTAAAAATATCTTCTTGGAGAATTCCTATCAACTCCTATCAACCTGCTGGTACATATGGAAGTACAATCCCTATGTGATCATACAGCCCTCAAAAACATGCTCCAAGCGCTTCTGCACTGATGGTCACACCAACAGGTGCAAAGGTAAATCCTCTCCAAGGACATCCTTCAACACAGGTATAATTAATCTTGCAGATATATATATCTGAGGAACATGAACTATAATTTAAACACACACACAAAATAAGTCACTATGAGAGGGAGTTAAAAGAAATATAAACTGAGGAATCAAAGACTAAATATTAGAAATTCCAGGCAGACTGAAAAGTATATATTATATGTATCTGTTTTAAGAAATTTAAAGGGGGTACTGAAAGAGTAAAAGAACAAGAAGTCACAGAAACAACTTTAGACATATAAAAATTGAAACTATATAAATAATGGATTAAATCATGTATCAATACAAGTTCAAGACAACAATGAATTACAGGGCAGACGTGAACAAAGTGCTCAGCACAAAGCCCCTAAAGGGTATTCAAATGAAAGAGAGGTCAGGAGATTTAGCTCAGTGGTTCCAGCACCTGCCTAGCAAGCACAATGTCCCTAGTTCAATCCCAGCAACCATATGCATCAACACCGGGCATGGTGACTCACACTCACCAGCAATCAGTACCACGTACCACAATGCCGGGTTTTTTTTTCAAACCTGTAGTCCTAGCACTTTGGGGGAAGAGGCAGGAGGACTGCTGAGTTCGAGGCTTGCCTAGGCTACACAGTGAGCTCAGGGCTAGCCTGAACTACACAGAGCGAGACCCTGTCTTAAAAAAAAGAAAAGAAAGAGGTAGCGGCCCCTGGAGATGAGAGAAAGTCTAGGAAGAAAGGCCTGGGTAGCTGGGTGACAGAGCGCCCAGCATGTGGTAAACTCTAAATTCAACCCCCAAGACACTAAAGAAAAAGACAGCAGGGGAGAATTTCAGTATCTGAACAGAAACAGCTAATAGCTCTTCTAAAACCGAAGCTTTTGAGTTTGGGGAACACAATGTTATCACAAACTGATAAAATTTAAGAACAGAGAAAGCCACAGACACTTCCATGCAGGGCATCTCCCTAGAAGAAGGAACGAAGGACCTTGAGAGGATCTAGATAAAAGAAAGATTACAAAAAGAGCAATTAGGATGGCTGACTCCACAACAGAAATAACAGGAGCTAAAGAGAGTAGAATGAGGTCTTTATAAAATCCGTCAGTTAGGGACCAGGAAAGATATGTACAAAAACAAAAAGCAGATCAGATTATTAACAAAGACTAGTAATAAAATAACTTTCAAAGGAAATTTAAGAAAGGAATATAATCCCAGAAAGAAAACATACAATGTAAAAGAAATATCAGTAAACCTAAATGCACCCTGATTATATATAATTGTAATTATAATGTTTACTCTGTAAAATTTAAATAAGCACTGGACAAAATATATACCCCAAGAGGACTCAGTCAAAATTGTTCTAAGTTTTATCCAGGAATACAGTAAAGTTACTGATTGATTTTCAACTTCATTAAGTTAAATCTACCTGTTAAATTTTTATAGCCACCGAGAAAAATAAAATTAATTCAACCTAAAAGAAAACAGGACAAAAGAGGAAATACAGATAAAGCAAACAAAACAAACTGTGGTTCTAAAACAGAATATAGACTATAGACAATCATAGTATCTTAAAACAGGTCATCAGACTGAACTGAAAAGAGCAGCTAAATGGTTTCTAATAGCAAGTATTTAAAACCTAAAGGCACACAGTAATCTATATTAACAAAAGGCCTTGATGGACTTACACACAAATTGAGAAAAATTATGTAATCTGACATTTAAAACCAAACTCTTAAATCAAATTGGGAAATACTGACTCAGTAATAAGACAGGTGGAGAAGAACTGAAATGTGCTTCTTCTTTTCCCTGTTAAGCACCTGGACTTGGGAAGAGCTCAGTGTGAAAGGCAAATGTATTAAACTGAATCTATTAACTGATATATTTGGGCAGATAATTTATTCCCTTTGGTAACAGAGGGCTGTGAAAAGGCACAGAAGAAAGGCAAAACTGATTACTCCGTCGCCCGCCCTCTGCCTACTCCCTTTTAGTCACTGCTGTGGCCAGAACATCTGGCTCCAAGAGATCAAACTTCTCAGAGCCTGGGCAGTTAGAAAACAAATAAGGAAACAACCAGGGAGGAGGCTCTCTGGAGCCTGGAGGCCTGTGGCTGGGGGCAACCAGGGCAGAACGCACAAGCTCAAAGGGGCACCAAGTCACAGGCAGACATGGCCACAGACACAGTCAGGAGGTAAACACTTCCAAAGAGCGCTATTTAAATTATGTTAAAACCCAAATTATTTGTTCCCCACAACCACTGTTACTCAGTTTTTTAAAAATGAGTAATTCCCATAAATATTTACAATAAAAAAATTTTAAATGACTGAATTTCCAGGTGAGATTCTTCTCTCTTGTTTTTGCTCCACTGTCTCCTAGAACAATGTCTAACACCCACAGCAGCCACATAAACGGTTTTTCAATAAATCAAGGGATGGTTACACTATCAATTCATCACTCAATTAATATGAAAGCTGTAAGCCTTCTTTTAAAAGTGGCTACTGGATTCAGCATCTTTGTACCCCTCCCCCAGCCCTTTTTTTCAGTACAGAGGATTGAACCCAAGGCCTGTGCACTGCTGGCTAGACCGAGCTCACTTTCCTATCCCCCTGCCTCAACCTCCCAGACGCTGAGATTACAGTGTCCAGCTGAGATTACAGTGTCCATCACGACATCTGGATCTCTGCTTCCTTGACTGCATATTCCAGGACAATAAGGCTGCCACAAAATCGAGCCCCTCCTATGTGGTTTCCTAGGTGTGCTTTTTCAGCCACGCCTTCCTAGAATTCCAATACGTGTCTCAATTAGCATTTTCCTGAAGTTCCTAGCAAAATAATATTACCTATTATTGTGCAGAAGGGGCAGACCCGTATATGCAAACTTAATGTAGTAACTCAGATTTCCATACATTCTGAATGTATACTTCTAATACAAGGTTATTAAAAAAAATAATAGGGGCTGGAGATTTAGCTCAGTGGTTCCAGCACCTGCCTCGCAAGCACAAGGTCCTAAGTTTGATCCCCGGTAACCACATACAATGCTGGGCATGGAGACTCACGCCCACTAGCAATCAATACCACATACCACAGTGCCGGGCGTGGTGGCTCATGCCTGTAATCCCAGCACTCGGGAGGCACAGACAGGCAGATTGCTGAGTTCAAGGCTTGCCTGGGCTCCACAGTGAGCTCAGGGCCAGCCTGAACTACAAAGCAAGAACCTGTCTCAAAAAAAAAATAATAATAATAATAATAATAATAGCACAGAAAAAATAGACTATGAAAAATTACATGTCTAGCAAGCACATTTAACACAATCCCATTGGTTTGATCCAGGCCATTCAACAGGACAGTAACACATGTACCACCAGTGGTGAGGAGCTGCCTGGCATAAGATATACAAATCACAGTACCATCATGGATATGTCAAACTATCCAGATGGCAGAAGTTTTCAAGGACTACAATTTTATTTGAAGACTGTATATTTTAACTGGCTTTACAACAGCAACATAACACATAAAAGGTATCTACCAGGTATGTATTATATTACATCACTATAATAACATCTCAGGTATGGAGGGTCGGGGAAGAGTCCTGGCACATTTGTCTTTTCAATTTTGGAGAGTTTCCTGCAGCTACAAGGTAAGTAATGGGCTGGAAAAAGCCACCAAGTGCCAGGCACCTTCCAAGCATAGTGTTTTAGTAACTTTTTAAAAACGTGGCTCTTGTAATTAGATAGGCGTGGTGGTGTTTCAGAATGCTTATGTGCTACCTGAGACAGTACGAGCAGCAGTTCCCTGCTACTTTTCTTTTCTTTTTTTTTTTTTTTTTTTGAGACAGGGTCTCGCTTTGAGGTTCAGGCTGGCCCTGAGCTCACTATGGAGCCCAGGCAAGCCTCGAACTCAGCAATCCTCCTGTCTCTGCCTCCCGAGTGCTGGGATAACAGGCGTGAGCCACCACGCCCAGCACTACTTTTCTTTTTAAGCAAAAACTAAAAAGAAACAAAAAATATATATTAAACCCCAAAATTAGCTTTTTCCAACATGTCAATTTAACACAGCTGGACTTTAATTACAATAGATTTTTTTTTTAATTTCTTATGGAGAAACCAAAAGCAAAATCCCAACTGAACCCTTATAAGTAAGTGGGAAACAGCTGTCCCTTTCTCTCTAACACCTCCTGGTCCTTATGCCCTTCAGTTTCGGATGTGGCCTTTGTAAAACTAACCACCACCACTTGGAAATAAATGACCTTATGAGCCCATCTGCTGCTCTAAGCTCACTTGAAGAGTCGGTGCCCTCCCTGTGTCTTTGCTAGTCAAGTTCAACAATGTACATCAATCTGCGAATTGTTTGAAAAAAAAAGTTGCCAGCTCTTCCTGGAATTTAGTTATATCTCCACATACTGAAGACCATTCCATAGCACCTGCCTCCTAAAACTGATTTTAAAATCATCAACAAAAATGGACAGATAACCATGACAATTTGTAGGATTAAGAGTGTAGGATACAGAGTGTAGGGCAGCACAGGTATTCAAAAGGGAGTGACCTTTAGGCTAATAGCTGTATATATATTGAAAGTAATTATTCAACTTCTATTAATCTTTTTTTTTTAATTTTTTTGGTGCTGAGGACCAAACCCAAGGCCTCATGTTTGCTACAGACCATTTGAACTAAACAGAAACTACAAGAAGACTGGAAAACATACCATATTTCCCAAGAAGCTGGGCTATTAGAAGTCACTTCTGTATTTTCTTTTTAAAGTTTGAGAATGACAACTTATCATTTATTCATATAAATGAGTTACCACAGAATTGCGTTTTTAAAATGTTACCCAAGTAGAGTGAAGCTAGCTTTGGAAATTTAGGATCCTCCCATAATGAGATGATACTAAGAATTCCTGTGGTGCCTGCAAGGGAAATTTAAATTAAATTTGTCAGGAAGAGGATTGCTCTCTTACCATTACCACATCAACTGGCTCTATCCGATTTTTAATCAGATTTTGCATTGACCAGCCAGGTGCCTAAAGCCCTCACTAACTTGCTATGAAGCTGATCAATCTCTCTAGAAGGTTGCTTCTTGCTTAAGATTAAAAGGCTAAGGTATTAAACATTAACTACTTAAACAAAAGGCTAAAAGTATACAGGTGCCAGATGTGGTAGCCCATGCCTATAATTCTAGCACTTCAGGAGGCTGAGGCAGGACTGAAAGTTTGTCCATCCTAGGAAACTTACCACTCTGTCTCAAAAACAAACCAACTACAAAAGGCTTATATATTTAAGATTCCCAGTCTGCAAAAACACAAAAAGATACTTTCTGCTAACCTAAGTGATAAATACAAAATCTTTATTTTAAAAGTTAGAAAACTGGAATAAAAATAAATTTTGAGTGGCTAGTGGTGTAGCTCTGTAGTTCAGCAAAAGGCTTGGGTTTGATTCACAGCACCAAAACCTAAACTTTCAACTGATCCTTTGATCATTCAAAAGATACCATCACTGTTCTGGCCAACAGAACTGTGACTTTTTCAAAAACCTCACAGTATTCCCTTAATTCATTCACTCATTCATTCATTCATGGGTTCCAAAATATTTACTGAGCATCCACAGAGTGCCAACCGCATGCTTTGTGGTACTTTGGATACCAGTGATTAAAGCAGCCAAAGCCTTTGTGGAGTTTACTAGCTGCTCACCATTGCAACCAAAAGGCCAACCCTCCCTCATTTTCATGCTATCTCTTCAGCAACACATAACACCCACATAAGCACATTTTTTCTTCAGAATATCAGCACTGAGTACATCCCCAAGGAGAGGCCACCAGTGTGCACTGGCTTAGCTGAGAGCTCAGACTGTTGTTCCAACTGCGCCAGCAGGCTCTGGCCCCACCCGACTACGTCAGCTCTGTACAGCTCAAAACCATGGTCAAGATTCCATCTTCATCCCCATGAATGCCTGCAGGTGGCTATGAGCATATCTCAGGGACTTTCCGTGCAGGGCCACTGGAAGAACACACATGACTAAAGAGTTTGATGTACACCTGTCCCACAGAGGGACTCTTCTCCCAGATGGGGCACAGCAGGACGTGTGGCTAGGCACCCGGGGGACAGAGAGCAGTCAGAGAAGCAATGCTCTCAACAGCCAACCTGTGGAAACAACGCAAGTATCTATGCAGAGCAGAATGGACAAATATATTGTGATGCATCCCTGTCCTGGGAGGAAAAGGACCAAACTCCAATCATCTGCCACCAACACAAAGACTCAAAATGTTACACCTTGGATCGTTTATAGATTAGGACATCATTTTATATAGTTCAATGTGAACATGTGACACTGCTAAAACTTAAAAATGATGAAAATGGTTCATTTTTTTGTTATGCACTTGCTACAGTTTTTAAAAAGGAAGCAAACCAAATTGTTCAGCTGTGTGGAGGTCACTGCCAAGAAAACCAAGGGGTGTCTGAGGGCAGAGCTTATCATACACAAGGCCTGGTAACCAAACAAAGAGGGAAAGGAGAAGAATAAGAAAAGTACAAAATATAACAACTTCAGGATAAAGGGCCAGGGAAGGAGGAGGAGGATGAGACCGGAAGATACACAGAAGCCCCTGAGCTTCAACTCGATGAGGGTCTGTGACGTGTGCGATGCACTCACAGCATTCCACTATTATGCTTCATGCTAAGACACTTCATTCTTTTACGGGTACCAGTCACTTTATACGTTAAGAAAATACAGAGCATGTGAGTTACCCACAGTTACTTGACTGCCGGGCAATGTTGTAACGGATTCCAACCTTTCTGATACAGTTCGGACTGTGCACAGGGAAAAAGAACAGCATGTAATCATTTATACTAGAGCCAGGGGTGGGAGTACCGGAAAGGCAAGGAATGAGGAGCTCAGTGGGCAGGGTGGGTGGGGTCAGGTCCAGGGGGGCTGCAGCACCCAAGGCTCTAGGCTGCTGTTTCCACCTAAGGATCAAGATTCCAAACAGCACAAGGACTTTCTATATGCTTTTCCTCCTCACTCCTGGTTATTTCTAGATTTTCCTGCAGAAGTCAGTCATAACAACCTCCCCCTTACTGTAACAAGTCATTCCCAGGAACCCTGGACATGTAAAAGTGAGCTCATTTTTCTATCATAAATAAAAAGCTCTGCGTTAACAGTAAGGTGTTTGTGCAACGAAGGAAGAGAATGAAGGCAAATAGTTGTTTGATCTGTTGTTTTACCTTTTAAAACCCTCTAATTAGGGCAGGGATGTAGATCAGTGGTTCCCGTGCCTGCCCAACAAACATAATAAGGTCTTGAGTTCCATCCCTGGTACCAGGGGGAAAAAAAAAAAAAAAGATGAAAACTCTCTAATTACTAAAGCTTTTCTGCATTGGGAAACTGTGACCAAATGGATTTTCCAAACCACATATAGTAGCTGGGAACAGTAGCACATTCCCGTCGGTGCAGCACTGGGGGAGGGGAGGCAGAACACTGTGTGTTCAAGGCCAGCGCGGGCCACACAGCGAGCTCAAGGCCAGCCTGCACAACAAAGCCAAAACATCGCGCAACAACCACGACCCCCTCATGGATTTTAAAGAATGAAACATTTTAAGAACCAACCACAAAGCAGATATTAAAGTTGTGGCCGCTGGATGGTAGCCCCTAAACAGCAACTTTTATTTTCTGTATATCCACAAGCTGACGCCTCCTTGTCATGGAAACCACTGCAAAACCAGACTAATCACAAGCTGGCCATTAAGAACCCCAGAACCCGCTCAGTAATGTGTTCTAAGCCATAAATGCAAATATGCCTGTTAGGGAACCATGCACGTTCAAACGTATAAAGAGAAAAATAACAAGTGAAAAATAATATTTCTATAACCTAGCAGTCTAGAGCTAAGAATAATAAAAATAGATTTCTACAACACAGGAAAGCACAAAGTTTCATCCCCAAACCAGAAATTCTCTACAAAAATCAAACAAAGCAGTATGGTTCAATCTGTGCCTAGGAAGCAAAACCGTGCTCCTGCTAGGAGACTCCTAACGCCCAGAACACAGCAGCCTTGGACTCACAGATCCAGGAAGGAGCCGTCCATTTCCCCAGGGTCTGCTGAAGAGCAAGAAAAACACTTTCAAATCCACCACTGACTGCAGTCCGCAACCCACAACCTCACAATTGGTTACCGAAAGCCGCCCGGCCACAGATAAACTGGGGATAAAGGAATCACTGTGCAAGGGGGTTTGCTCTCCCTCCCTTCCCACAAAGACAAGTCGTGAGTAAAGGAGGGGTACACAGAAGGACTCACGTGGCCCTTCAGTCTCTCCCACTTCTTCACCGCCTGATTCCACATGTTCTGGAGCACCTGAGAGGCCTTCATGGCTCTGCGGACGAAGGCGCCAGGCCACTGCCTACCTCCTGGCCTGCTCACCCATTTCCACCACTCCACGTGGTTACGTAAGATGGATACAATAGTGGCCCAGATTTCAGCAAATCCGTTGTCATCTTGCACAGTGACACGTCCGTACAGCAGGGAGGGCCAGACACTGAAAAGCACCACTCAGGAGGCAAGAAGAAAGCGGTCTGGATTTGCACCAGTGTGTTCTTCTCCTTGCTCCCTTTCAATGAAGTAGAGATGGCTGTACCTATTTCTCTTAGGCATGCAGAGTGATGCAAAATTTAGGTAGAACTTACTAAGTACAGCTGGTGGTCCACATCCACAGGTCCTTCATCATAGATACAACCAACCAAGATTGAAAAGTTTTTTTAAAAATCTGTCTATAATAAATATATAAGACTTGTCATTATTCCCTAAACAATACAATTATTTTCACAGTGTTTACACTGCATTGGGAATTTAAAATAATCTAAAAATATTTAAGTACTATAGGACAAACACTACACCATTTTATGAAGAAATTTAAACTTCTAGAGATCTTTTTTGTCCATGAGGGTCTTCGAAACCTGTCTTCCTAGGGCCTGAGTTGTGTTCACAAAGAGGACACTTTAGAGCATCTGATGCAAAGGAATATTTAGAAAGTACCTATTTATAGAATCTCCCATAAATAACACACATAAAGCATAAGCCAGCTGGAAATAAATCGGTAGCTCCAGGTAAACTAAACTGCTAATGTTACACAGAAGTGAAAAGGCACGAAGACAGGATGTCTCGCTTTCTTGGAGATAACCAGGGGAAGATAAGATGTGGGCAGTCCGCTCAGCCCGGAGCCAACTCGAGGATGGGCTGCCTGCTCAGCAAAGTTCTGCGCTCTTCCAGAGATCCCGTCACTTTAGCAGATAAAAGAACAAGGAGCCTGCCAGATGTTTCTCTGTCTGTCCCACTTGGAGTGAGGGTAGGGCTAAGGGGCTAGAAATACAAAGTTGTAGGATTTGAAAATCTAGCAAAGATTGCATGGGACCAGAGCTGGGGCTAGGATTTCCAGAGTGCAGTCCTGCAGACCCTGGGCAGCCTCACAATCACGGGGTGTGTCAAGTCTCAGTCTGTAAATGCAGACTATACCATCTGCGTAGTTTGACATGAGCCTAGCTTGACATTTGGACCTCAACACAGACTGTAAAGGAAGCAACTTGAAACGGCAGTAACAAAGTAAAATCACAAGATCTAGAGTGCAACCCTTGTATTGTCACCTGGCTGTGGGGCTTTAGCGACATATCCACTTTTATAAAATTGGAATAAACCAAATACACCTCACACAGTCAATGTCTGCGGGAAATGACAGCCCACACACAGCACCTGGGCGGACAAGGAACTGGAGAGGCTCCCATCTTTCTGGGAGACACAGCCACAGTCGTCTAGGTACGGTATGGACGAGGTCTCTCAGCAGCTGAGTGGGCCCTGTGCTGGGCTGCACAGACACGGGCAGGCTCCGGCACACCAGCCTGGCCAGCCAGGAGCTGGTGCAGCGGACCCCGGAATATGGAGCAGAAGAAGATCCAGGCAGCCCGGGTAGCTTTCCAGCAGCTCCCTTCTTAGGGAACCCTTAGCAAAACACTTGATCCTATCCTGACAGAGAATACTTCTTTCCCTTCAGTTCATGAATAACACCCAAAAGTCACATGTATCCTAGAAGTTAAGAATTCCAGGGATTTCCAAATGTCACAGTTTCTGGTAATACTCTTTCTTTTGTTGTGTTAAAAAAAAAAGAACTGGGCCGGAGGGTTAGCTCAGTGGTTCCGGCGCCTGCCTCGCAAGCGTAAGGACCTGAGTTCGATCCCCGGTTACCACATATAATGCTGGGCATGGTGGCTCACGCCTGTCATCCCAGCACTCGGGAGGCAGAGACGGGAGGATTGCTGAGTTCGCGGCGGCTTGCCTGGGCATCATAGTGAGCTCAGAGCCAGCCTGAACTACAAAGCAAGACCCTGTCTCCAAAAAGCAAAAAAAAAAAAAAGAATCCCATGAAACCAAATGTTTTATTTACCATATCTAAATACAGTTCAACAGGTGGTATATTAGTCAAGCTGGAGACACTGTGGCAAAATCACATGACATAAATCCACTTAAAGAAAGACAGATTTATTCTGGCTCATGGTTTCAGAGGCCCAGTCCATGGCCAGCGGGCTCCATTGCTGTGGAGCTGAGGTGGGGCAGAACATCCAAGGTGGAAGGGTGTGGTAAGCAAAGCGGCTCACCTCAGGCAGCAAGGCTGCAGAGAGGCAGGGGCAGGAGTTCAAGACAGTAGGAGAGGAGAGGCCCAGGGACGCGACATAGCCCTCAAAGCCACGTCCTCAGAGGCCCACTTCCTTCCACTTGCCCCTCCTCCTGTTTCCAACACCTCCCAATAGTGTCACTCAATATGAACCCACCAGTGGATGAAATTAGGCTCCTCTGGATCCAATCATCTATCAACAGCACCACCACTCTGAACACATGAGATGCTGGGGGGACAGTTTTAGAACTAAACCAAAGAGGTCAGGTTTGAATATGTGTGGCCCCAAATTCCTGTGTTGGAACCTAATACCCAATGTGACCATACTCAGAAGCCGCTAGGAAGTGATTCAGTCAAGAAGGCTCCAGGGACCTGGCTGGGATCTTTGGCCTTCTGTCGCCAACATGTGAAGGTGAACTGTTGGTCTCTCTAGCTCTTCTGCTGTATGAGGACCCAACAACCATTAATCGTCTTGAAAGCAGAGAGCCTTCACCAAACAACAAACTGCTGGTGCTTCTGTTTTTTTGTTAGCACTGGTGCTTGAATCTAAGGCCCTCTCACTCAGTTACATATCCAGCCCTTACTTTACAGTTTCTATTTTTGAAAGACAGCATTTCTCTGTTGAGAATAAGGTGGGCTCAAACTGGTGATCCATCTGATTCAGCTCCCTGAATGCCAGGATTATGCGCATACATCCTGCTCCCCACTCTGCCTGCATCTTGGTCTTGGACTTCACAGCCTCCAGAACTGTGAGCAAAAAAATTTATAATCTTTATACATGACCCACTTTCAGGTATTTTGTTATAGTAGCAAGAAAGAATTAAGCAGTATATTCAGACTGCCCATCAGCCAATCTCTAGAACTATTCACCTTGCAAAACTGAAACTCTGTACCCAGTGAACAACTCCCTCCCCCGCTCCATCCCCATCCTAGCAGCCACTATTTGGTTTTTGATTCTATGACTCTGAAAACATTGGATACCTCATATAAGTGGAATCACACATATCTGTCTGCCCATGACTGACTTACTTAGCAAACTGTCTTCAAGTTCACATGTCAACTTCATTTTTAAGGCTGAATATATATATTTCACACGAGTCCATTCATCCTACTATAACTAGTTGCTTCCTTTCACCCCCTGCTGACTGTGAAAAATGCTGCTTTGAACATGGGAATGCAACTATGCTACTTGTTAATTCGCTATTTGCTCATCCAGCCAATGCCAACCAAACACTGTGTCTTGAGCCCAATCAAAATCAGCCTTTCCTTGAGCAAGATCAAGCGCCAGCACCTGATCCAGTCAGGGGAACAGGGAAGGGTTCCAGAGAGACAGGGACCCTGGAACAAGACAGAAAGGGGCAGCAGGGTGAAGGGGCTGAGCGGGCCCCACAGAACAGCACAGGGAACAGACTTGGGCAAACGAGAAGCAGGAGAATGGCCTCAGAACAGATGCAGCCTGTGCCCACGGGTAAGCACTCGTACCTTGGCACAGTGGGTGCGTGCCTGTCTGCATGAGGAGATCTGAGGAGTTTAAATAAGCACCTTTTCAAAACTTTCTGACTTCTCTATTCATATAATCCAGTAACAGTTCCTATCAGACAGACACCCGGCGCTAAGGACTGAGACAAGCGACCCTAAGTCACAGCCCACAGCAGATGAGAAGCAGCTACAGCTCAGCACAGCAGCAGGACACGAGGCTCAGTCACTAAAACACTCCGATTGCCCAGGATGCAGCAGATGCTGAGAAAAACCTGCCAAAGCCCTTTCCTCATGGGCTCCTGTTTACTAACTGAAAGAGACAAAAAACACGTGCACGTGGTCTTTGGGGAGCAGTGTCATAACATGTGAGAGTAGAAAGAATTAAAAGTAAGAGAACTTTAACAGCTCTCCAGAAAGTCAGAGCAGCAAGTGCGAAGGTCCTGAGGTGAGAAACCAGCTCACTGCAATCACAACAGAGAAAAGATTATGGGGGGCCAGGGCTGGCCGAGCCTCATGGGTCAATACCAAGTACATAAAACGTGAAAGTGGTTGGAACCCAATCCTCCTGATACCAAAGCGCTTTTCTGCCCCTGCTACTGGTCTGTAGGGATGGGCACAGTAGAGTTTTGCAGTGTAAATCTCGGGGGACAGTGGTCAGGGAGGCCGTGCAGAAAACGTGGGGTTTGTGAATGATGCAAGGAGCAGCAAGGAGTGGTGGGTTTACCGCTTCACCTCGCTGTGGGCAACGAAAAGGTCCAGGACTATGAAAAAGTCCTGAAATACACGCCAGAGCTGCTGCTGAGGCAGCCACGCAATCACCGTGCCGAGGAGCTGAGGCAGCTCACTGACAAGGCCATGAAGACAGAAGGCGGCACTGGAGGCGCGGCCCTGGGCGGAACAGGGCTGGTTTGCCTGGCCCACAGCCAATCCTGAAGGAGACCACACCTGCTCCTGTGCTGGGGCCCAGGGGCGCTAGAAAAGAGGGCTTCTACCCCCGCAGGCCCTTCCCTGTCCTCTCCTGCACCCTTGTCATTGTCTTCTTTGGCCTTCAACCTCCACGCCATGAGACCTTGGGTTTAATCCCGAGTCATGTGCTCTGGGGTAAGTATAAATAAAATGGAACCCAGGGTTGGAAAAAAATTTTCAAATTAAAATTTTTTAAAATATGAAACTAATCGCACAGAGACAAATTAACCAAGGATGGGAGGTCTGGAGC
Organism: Thryonomys swinderianus; assembly: GCA_004025085.1. NCBI lineage: Eukaryota > Metazoa > Chordata > Mammalia > Rodentia > Thryonomyidae > Thryonomys > Thryonomys swinderianus. The sequence continues at coordinate 42,866 of PVIC010003609.1, read as the reverse complement.
CAGCAGAGGTGGCATTAACCACAGGGAGGAGCCCACTCCTACGGTGAGTTCTGTGGGAGCGTCAGGCTAGCACTGACCACCCTGTCAGGTGGTTGTTGCTCAATGTGCAGGGAACAGCACATTCAGAGCCAGGAGCGAAGGCTGTGCCTGAGACACAGCGGGTCCTCAAGAAGCTGGGGAATGAAGTGTTTAATAGCACAAGGAGGACTCCACATTCTCATCATGGGCAACGCGCTTGTCAAAATAGTTTAATCTATAGCTTAGGAGCTTTAGAACACATACCCACCCAGGAGGTGGAAGACTCGATTGTTAGAAGACTTAGGAAAGAAGGAAATAATTCATAGCAGGGCATTCATAGCAGGGCACCATGCCCCTGTGCTCCTGCTCAGTTTTTCACAGAATGCCCACACACTGTGAGTTAGCCTCTTCCTCACTTCGCAAATAGAGAACAGGCCAGAGAATTTACAAAGCTGCTACCATTGTTAGAGATGGGGTCTGATGAAAAAGTAAAAACAGCAAAAAACAGTATGAAAAAACTGTTTAGCATCAATGATCATTCAAGAGATGCAGGTGAAAACAACACTGAAATTCCACCGCACTCCACAAAGCGTGGCAGGGATCATGAAATCAACCAACGACAAAAACTGATGGGGTTGTGGGGAAAAAGTAATCTTTCTCTACTGTTGGCGGGAATGTAGACTGGTGCAACCACTGAGGAAATAAAAACTAGGATTAGAGGTCCCATTTAACCCCACGATGCCCCTGCTAGGTATGTACACAAAAGAACTAAAAGAATCTTACCACATGGGCTGGAGGGTTAGCTCAGTGGTTCACATACAATGCTGGGTGTGGAGACTCACACCCACCAGCAATCAACCAGCAATCAGCACCACATACCCCAGTGCCTGACCTGGTGGCTCACGCCTGTAATCCTAGCACTTGGTAGGCAGAGACAGGAGGATTGCTGAGTTTGAGGCTTGCCTGGGCTACATAGTGTGCTCAGAGCTAGCATGAACTACAAAACAAGACCCTGTTTCAAAAAAAAAAAAAAAAAAAGAATCATCACAGTGACATATGTGCACCCATGTTTATAGCAGCACAGTTTATAATTGCTAAATCTTAGGAACAGCCCAGATGCTCATCAACTAGAGATTAGGTAAAGAAGATAAAAGATTTTTTTATAAAATGGAATATTAGCCTTAAAGAATGGTAAATTAGAGGGCCAGAGATTTAGCTGAGTGGTTCCGGCGCCTGCCTTGCAAGTGCAAGGTCCTTAGTTCAATCCCGGAAACCACATAGAATGCTGGGCATAGTGACTCACGCCCACCAGCAATCAATGCCACATACCACAATGCCGGGCGTGGTGGCTCACGCCTGTAATCCCAGCACTTGGGAGGCAGAGGCAGGAGGATTGCTGAGTTCCAGGCTTGTCTGGGCTACATAGTGAGCTCAGGGCCAGCCTGAACTACAAAGCAAGACCCTGTCTCAAAAAAAAAAAAAAAGGTAAATTAGAGACATAGCTAAATGGATGCACCTTAAGGTCATACTTATGCATAAAATAAATAGGACATAGATGTGTAAATACTGTACTATTTCTCTAGTGTGAAAAAGTGAACATGTAAATGAATTTCACAGCAGGGCACCATGCTCTATTATAATATTACATTATATTATTAAATATCATATTATTTCATAATATCAGAATGGTATTATGAAATAGGGAGAAAATGCTCAAAGAAAAAGAGGAACATGTGGGGGCAGGGGAAAACAAATAAAGGAAAGAAAATTTTGATAGTAAAAAGACAAAAATGGAAATAAGACTTACGTATATAGACAGGTAGCGGTTGAAGGGAAGGCAGGGGAATGGGGAAAAAATAAGAATCAAGATAGACCATGTATGAGTACAAATTCTCAAAGAGAAATGTGATCTTAATGTATTTCTAACATGTACCAATAAACTCGATTTATTATTTAAAAAAAGAGAAAGATGGGATCTGAGTCGGACGCCTGACTCTAAAACCAATTCTTTTTCGACATGCAGAACGTGACCTATGAATTTGTACCCTGAGAGAAGGGGGCGGGGGCAAGAAAGCTAAAAAGGTATGGGATTATACCTCACAGGGTACATGCCCAGCAGGCCCAAGACCCTGGATTCAATTCCCAGAACTGCCAAAGAAAGAAGAAAGGCAGGGACAGAGAACAGATATGGAAAGAAGGAAAAACAGAGGAAGAGGGCAAAGGTGCCAGGAGGAAAGGAAGCAATCAAGTTTCCTACAGATCAGAAACCTCGGAGAACATAATTAAAACGTGGCCAGCAGGCCGGAGATTTAGCTCAGTGGTTCCAGCGCCTGCCTCGCAAGCGCAAGGCCCTGAGTTCGATCCCGATAACCACATACAATGCTCGGCATGGTGACTCACGCGCACCAGCAATCAGTACCACACACCACAGTGCCGGGCGTGGTGGCTCATGCCTGTCACCCCAGCACTCGGGAGGCAGAGGCAGGAGGATTGCTGAGTTCAAGGCTTGCCTGGGCTACATCGTAAGCTGAGGGCCAGCCTGAACTACAAAGCGAGACCCTGTCTCAAAAAAAAAAAAAAAAATTGGCCAGTGCTTTGCCACATGAACTTTCCCCCTCCAATCTTCTTGTACCTGTTGTATCCCTTTAGAAGCCAACTCAAATGCTTAGGAAGAACATAAATAAGTAGCTAGCGAGCCTGTGACAGTCTGCAAAGCCTGTGTCTCTACGGCTATCCATGGGACTCTGGGTCCCCCTGCATCCTACAATTGCTTTTACATGTTGTGAAGAATTTAGTGAAAAGTCTACTCATGGCACATGATTTTGAAACAGCTATCAAGTAAATGGGAGCTGTGTTTTCCCTCACAGAAGGCAGAAACTACACCAAACTCCTTTTCTTCCTGCAATGAGTGACTTTTAACATTATAAATTGTCCCTGGCTCTTTGGCTGCAGGCTGCCTGACTGTGGTGGTCTCCTCCAGGCTGAATCCTCCTTGAGAGCAGTCAGCCAGTTGCCAGTGAGCTGAACAGCCGCTTCAGCGATGCTTACAGTGACAGATTTCAGTTTACAAATAAAGGCTGTTATGGTTTATTCCATATCCCCAAGTATTTCACTTTCAAATGTGATTAGCCCATGACTGCCAGCACCTTACCCTTCTTTCATGGTCTCACAATAGACGCACCCTGGCTAGATCCACGTTGCAACAAAGAAGCTACACACAGAAGTTTCCAGAAGTTTCTGACAGCTTCTTAGACCAGATCTGGGCCTGACTGCTGAGGAGTTCCACGGTGACTGAGCTTTGGTTTTTCATTTTTTGTTTTTTTTTTTTTAAACCACATCACCCTTTATTTTCCTATGGTGAATTTTCAGTTTAGATTTAAATAAATAAAAGAAGTGCAGGGGACTGCAGTCGGCCTGGGGACATATCTCCCAGTCTGAAAGCGGCTGTGCATTTAGACTCCAAGGACAGGTTCCATCCAAAAGGACTCCTCAGTTCGCCCTGAGCACGGCCCCCGCTCAGTCCACTGCCACTCACGGAAACAAGGACGCGAGAGCCGCCTGGAGGCGAATGCCCATGACACACCAGGCAAAACCCCGGCTGGCCCTGGCTCAGGCAGGAGTGGGAGCTGGACCATTGTGTGGCCCCGGGCCATGGTGGCCACACCACAAGGGCCTCTCAGAGCTGAAGGCCAGCACCCACGCAGCCCAACGCTCCGGTCCTTTCACACACTCCAAGCTGCGACCGGAGCAGTCCCCGTGGTGAGGACAGCTACCTGCCCTATACATAGGGCGTAAGACCCCTCCCAATTAGAGTAAAGGGGTTCCCTACAGAGCCTCGCTTGGCACCCACTGGAGAATAAACAGTGTCGAATCCCACAGCAGCCAGATGGGGACCCCTCCCAAGGAAGAGTAGCCTATTCTATTTCTTTCAGAAGAGCCCTGAGAATACTCTATTGTAGGACCCCAAAAATTGAAAATCAATATCCATACAAAAATCTGGGCTCAAATGCTGCTCCTCACAGCATTATTTATAACAAAAAGTAGAAACCACCCAAGCGCACATCAACCCACGATACGGAAAACAAAGTGTGATATCCTCATAGAATAAACTACTGTAAAAAGAAATAAAGTACTAATACATAGACAGCATAGATAAGACTTACAAAGACATTGGACCGGAGGGTTAGCTCAGTGGTTTCGGCGCCTGCCTTGCAAGCGCAAGGTCCTGAGTTCAGTCCCCGGTAACCACATATAATGCTGGACATGGAGACTCACGCCCACCAACAATCAACACCGCATACCACGATGCCGGACGTGGTGGCTCACGCCTGTAATCCCAGCATTCGGAAGGCAGAGACAGGAGGATTGCTGAGTTCACGGCGGCTTGCCCGGGCACCATAGTGAGCTCAGGGCCAGCCTGAACTACAAAGC
>PVIC010003609.1:0-38317 GCA_004025085.1 Thryonomys swinderianus | reverse complement strand
AACAAATAAATAAATGGTGGCAGTGGATAGATTCTAGCTCAGGTCAGTGTGGCTATAAAGTGTAGAACCTTCCCTCTTCCACCAAACACCTTTCATGGCCTACAGAACCTACCAGTGACTGATTTCCAGCCATGATGCCAGAAACAATTTCGTGGCTCTTAGTGTTTGGGCACCAGGCCAGCCACAGCTTTACCACTCTGACGACTCAGAGCATCTCAGCAAGATGGATGGCTACATCCACAAACAGTGTGTTGCCTGGACTCAGTCAGCCCAGCTCAGGAACTCCATGGCGGAGCCTTGTCACTCCCTGGGCTCAGACAGTGAGCCCATAGCCGTTTCTCTGCTCATCAATCAACACAGGGATCAGTTTCTGTCCACAAACCCACAGTCCCTAACTGATGAACTTCTGAGAACATACACATAAAAAAGCCTGAAGCAAGGGCTGGAGGATTAGCTCAGCGGCTCACACGCCTGCCTTGCAAGCAAAAGGCCCTGAGTTCGATCCCGGTAACCACATACAATGTGGGGCATGGAGACTCACGCCCACCAGCAATCAACCAGTAATCAGCACCACATACCACAGTACCGGGCGCGGTGGCTCACACCTGTAATCCCAGCACTGGGGAGGCAGAGACAGGAGGATTGCTGAGTTCGAGGCTTGCCTGGACTACATACTGAGCTCAGAGCCAGCCTGCACTACAAAAGTGAGACCCTGTTTCAAAAAAAAAAAAAAAGCCTGAAGCATGTCATGACTGATTGTTAACGATATCCCAACACTGTGCCAAGCCCAGGAGTTCTCTTAAAAACCTGCACAGGGGCCGGAGGGTTAGCTCAGTGGTTCCGGTGCCTGCCTCGCAAGCACAAGGTCCTGAGTTTGATCCCCGGTAACCACATACAATGCTGGGCGTGGTGACTCACACCCACCAGCCATCAATACCACATACCACAGTGCTGGGCATGGTGGCTCACACTTGTAATCCCAGCACTTGGGAGGCAGAGACAGGAGGATTGCTGAGTTCGAGGGTTGCCTGGGCTACATAGTGAGCTCAGAGCCAGCCTGAACTACAAAGCAAGACCCCGTCTCAAAAAAAAAAAACCTGCACAGGACAAAGCTCTATAGGTCACAGAGAGATGCTTGGTCACAAGTCTAATTTCCCTAAGGTAGGAGAAAGGAATAAAATCAGTGAATTATATTTAAGAAGTCTATTTTCACAATTCTGGGACTAAGGTATAATTTAGCCCATTCTTATTTGTAATTACAGAGAAGCCATTAATAAACCAGAAAGGAAGGTGCTAATTTGGCAACAAAGACACAGTCCCTGACTAACCTGTGATTTTTCATGACTCAACCCAAATAACATTAAAGCAGGGCTTCACTTTTAAAAAACAAACATATATATATAAACCACCAGTCCATCATAGGGACCAAGATAAGGAAAATTATAATCTACTTTCTCAAAAGGCAGGTTAGAAAACCAATTATTACAATTGCTCAGCTAAGTGCTGCCGGCAGGGTTGGCCCTGTGTGACACACACAGGTAAACTGTCTCTCCCAGACCTGTGGCACCATCAGAGATTGCGCACAGAGACATAAAAGACGCAATGTCTCTGTCGTACATTAATGAGCCTCGCTAATCCCACAGAGTCAATGGGCTTATATCCTGAGGCGGAGCCCTAGAGACAGGGCTTTGCCCTTGGAGGGGAAGGTAGGGCCTGCAAGCCTCAACTCAGGTAATGCGTCACCAGTAGCTGGTTAAGTGCAGAGCGCACATTTTACTGTGGGCCCAGGCCAAAGAATACAGTTTACGACTGACCTTGGCAGAAGGCTGAGGCGCAGTAAGAGTCTACACTTCAACTACAGCCCTTTGTGAGGACCAGCAATTTCGTGTGAGGAAGGTAGCCTCCTAAGAACTTTTCCTTGACTGTGTACTAACTGCGCAATCCAACACAGAAACCAGCAGGCATGCCGACACTGAGCCCATGACATATGGCTACTGCCACTGAGGAGCTGAATGGTTAATTATATTTAATTTGTATTTGTAAATAGCACCAGGGGTGGTGCTGCACATCTGTAATCCCGGCACTCAGAAGGCTGAGGCAGGAGGATTGTTACAAATTGGAAGCCAGCCTGGGCCTACAGCAAGTTCAAGGCCAACATGAATTACACAGTGAGACTCTGTCTCAAAAAAAACAAAACAAGTGCCGGGCGTGGTGGCTCAAGCCTGTCACCCCAGCACTCGGGAGGCAGAGGCAGGAGGATTGCTGAGTTCGAGGCTTGCCTGGACTACATAGTGAGCTCAGAGCCAGCCTGAACTACAAAGCGAGACCCTGTCTCAAAAAAAAAAAAGAAAAAATGAGATCGTGAACAGGTGTAGGCAAGTGAGTAAAACTTAAGATAAATGATCCTTTGAAAATAATCATTTAACCAGCTCTGGGCAAACAGTAATTTTATTTTGAACCATTAATTGGGTGGATAAGATTTTAAAAACTTGTGATTTCAACTGCCCATTTGTTATATATGTAAATACTGTAAACTGGATAACCGAGTGTGTTTTTGCACAGGACACTTCCCACTTCACCAGGAGAAGGGCTCACTGCACCTTTCAGGAAATCAACAGAGAAGAACAAAGAACTGCCAGTCATCCTGGAACCCGCTCCCGGGCAGGAGAGCGCAGCAAAACCGAGACAGGAAGGAGAAGGGTGAGGTTTCTTCTGTCAACCTTCTATACCTGTGAAATGCAGGAAGCAAAAACCAAGAAACTGAAAGTAACGAAAATGCACATCAACAAGGCCGACTAATGATTATGACTTAAGACAACAGAGTAAATGAAGCTGAGGCAAATTACACCAATTTTTTTTTTCTCATGACAAAACTTAAAGTAAAAAGTTCAGACGTTGGAAACAGCTTGTTTCTGAAACTAGAGAAACTGCATTCTCTGATCTAGTACCTTACATGCAGTTATTATACGAGCAAAGTTAAACTGACAGTCTTTGTGTTGCTTTCCTTTATTGGTAACACAGGCAACTTTAGAGGTGGAGATAACTTTGTTAAATTCCAAATCACACATTACTGAGTTCCTATCAAAAAAACCGGATGTGCCCAGTAACAAAAACCATTGACAGAAAGAATATACCATATTAAAGCATAAAACGCTCCCCCAATTTTTTCCTTTTGTAGAATTTGTGATTGTTATAAAATAGCCAAAGAACACTGCCTGTAACAGGTGACTTCCACTAGGTGGCACAGCGACGTAGCAATTCAAAAGGACAGACTGCGGGGTTTCCTGAATTCAGACTTGAAAATTTCAAAATGCAATTGAAAGAAATGGACCTGAATACCTATCATAAAAGCCCTCTACCATCTTTGGAAGAGCCACAGCCAATTTGCAAACAGGAACAAATAAAAAGCAAGCAAACACATTTTCCTGTTTGCTCAATACCGTACAATGTTTACTAAAATAACACAAAAGCTTATTAAAATCGTTCCACACTCTATAAAGTTCTGGTCCTGCTCTGGGTACTGTGGAAAACGATAGGGAATCTAAGAGACCTGGAAACTGGAAAACAGCATGTTCTGTTGGTCAATGGTGTGAACTAGCATGGTGGAACATCATTTCCCAGAGAAAGAGCTAGTTTGACAAAGCTTCCTTTAGCAAGAGAAATTCAGCCTGGCACACCACCAGGGAGGTTACAGCAGGAAGACTCTGAGTCCAGGTCTAGCCTAGGCAACACGGCAAGACTCCATCTCAAAACACAAAAGAGAATCCATTTCTTAGTTGGCTCAGTAAATATTAAGCATCTCACTCTCTCTCTCTCTCTCCCTCTGTCTCTCTCTCTCCTTCTTTTCTTTTCTTTTTTTTTTTTTTATGTAAGCAAGGATCGAACTCCGGACCAAAGCACCACTGAGCTACATCCTTGGCCCCCTAAGCATCTCTTTTGTTCTGAGTCCGAGACTAAACAATGAGCAGTATATGCATGCTCCCTAACAATAATTTCCAACTCTAAAAAAAATTTATTTTTATTAGTACATGTTTGTAGTACAAAATGATTACACTCACTGTGGAGAACTGGCACGTGTATACAATACATCTTAACTCCTCTTGTGTCCCCTTTCTCTCCCTTTCCTCCATCTCTTAGTCTTTTAAACTAAAGGGAAAATCTCAATGCACCATCTGGCCTCACTCGCTTCTATCACTGATTCTGGAAATCACTCAGTTAAATAACACAGCACCAGACCCCCATCAGCTTTACTCTAACTCCTCTGAGGCCCTGTCACCACACTATGCTTGAAGCGCTCTTACACGAATTTAGAAGTAGCCGTGTCTAGTACAAACCAGCTGAAGCCACTGAACTCTTCAGGGCCTGCTCGAGAGTCGAGTGGGCAAGCCTTTGATGTTAGAAGGCCAAAACCTTCACTCTGGTGTCATGCTACTAATGTGTCCTATGAAGCCATTAGCTCTGTTTACATACACACAAGCCAGATCATTTCACCCCCAGCCACCTTTGCCTATTTCCCTATGCCTGAGACCACCCTGTTCCTACAGCCCACACATACCCCTCATCCTACACCCTATCTCAGAGGAGGTGGGATGGGGACTCCCGTACCCTTTCTCCGCAATGGGCACCTTGTGAACAAATTCTCTTTTCAAACTCATGGCATCATGGACTTGCAAATTGCTCATTGAGGGAAATGGACCACCTTTGGTAATCACTTTACAAAGATATGAAAGCAATGCATATTCCATAGACTCCATTCCTCTTCTGATTATTTATCTTTTCCCCCAAGCTAAAGATAGGGTATACTTCTCCTTCCCCCAGTTAGTCAACCAGGAGATCTCAAGGCCAACAACTGGTACTCCACAGTGTGCCCTGCAACTAATGAATCAGGTAAGGGGTTTATATGCCTTTTTTTTTGGAGACAGAGTCTTGCTTTGTAGTTCAGGCTGGCCTTGAGCTCACTATGTAGCCCAGGCAAGCCTTGAACTCAGCAATCCTCCTGCCTCTGCCTCCCGAGTGCTGGGATTACAGGTGTGAGCCACCCAGCACTGTGGTATGTGGTATGGATTGCTGGTGGGCGTGAGTCACCACGCCCAACAATGTATGTGGTTACTGGGGATGAACTCAGGGTCTTGCGCTTGCGAGGCAGGCACAGGAACCACTGAGCTAAAACTCCAGCCCCTATATGCCTTTTTGACTTCAAGACTGTGAACTTAGGATGGATAGATTTATGTAGATTTCAGCCCCTACCAATCACAGAGCATCTATAATGTACACGGTCCCTGCCGTTGTGGTGCTCATCGGTGTGGGGGGGATTAAAGTTGCCCCACTAGTAAAACAAGGAGCCAGTCAGCAGCTCTCTAAAACTATGACGGGGCTGCAGACTTTGCTCAGTGGTTTTCACGTCTGCCTTGCAAGCACAGGGTCCTGAGTTCAATCCCGGTACCAAACAAACAAAAAGTAAAACCATGACAGGCTGTGAAGGTAATGATTTACAATGCGAGGAACTGGGGCTCTAGGAGATCAGGAGCGGTTTCATCTCAGGGCCTCTGGGGAAGAAAGGAACACGGCAGGATGGAAGAAGACAGTGTCACTGGACACAGAGCAAGGCAGATGTGGTGTCCCAGGAGACTCCAGCACAATCTCAACAGAGACTTTGGTTTCCAGCTGTGAATATACGTCAGAGGTGGATCAATGGATTTGTACTTTTAGATATCTGAGTCCATTCCTCATTTTGGCAAAAGCCAGGGAAGAAATATAAGCTAGGCTGAAGGCTGGACAGGTTGTAGAACACAGGAGGTGGGAACGAAGGAGAAAGAGGACCCTGGCACTGAATCATATGAGCAGTAATGTCTTTCTCAAGCAGCCTGGCTAGGGTTTAAGCAGCAATTGCAAGCTGTACTTTCTACACGGGTAGCAAAGCTCCCGGTGCCCCATTCTGAGGAGAGGCTAAGAAACTGGTGTCTAGGCACACAGCGGAAATGTCTATGTGGTGTTCTGAGCAACAGACTCATGTGCCAGAATAAGTTATCGCTAAGGGCACACCTACACCCCCACCTGTCAACTGAAGGAAAACCCAAGTGGGACTTCTGCATTCGCCAAGGTGACAGGTTTGTGCCTTCTCCGAGGTTGTCTTCTGGGTACCAAGGGACACACAACACAGCATACCGTGCTTTCTCCAATGGTTCTGGTTGGTAAGTAGTTCAAGTCCCTGACTTGTCTGTCACTAACCAGCTGCCTGACCAGGAGGGTCTCTGAGCATCCCAGGGACAGTGCCCCTCTCGTACTGCCCTTGTGAAGATCAGGGCCAATGATTTCTATACACTATAAAATAAGCCCCACTCTAAGAAGGGCAATTGATAAGTGATACAAATTATTAAGATTTTTAAAAATAAACTGCAGTTAGCGGTTCAACATTTACGTATCTGTCGTGCATTACAAAGACAACAGTGCACACTCTCAAACGCTAGCCGTTAGTGGAACGCAGAAAGCCATAGCACATAACAAGAACGACAGTGGTTAACTGAGCTGCAGTATCGGTCACCGAGATGACTACCTGCCCAAAGTCCAAATCTTCTGAGCCAGAAGAACATCACGAATTTCTCTCCAGCTCTAAGTTTCCTCAGGGAGACATGCAACCTAGCCAACGGAAGTTTCCTCTGATGGGGATAATGAAGTGTTTGTCAACATAGCCCATCCTCCAAAACACAACAGACGCTATACATCCAAAAGCTGGAATCCAAAGAAATAATTTCCAAACCACAAACAGAAATGTTTGATCATGGAGACACTTCAGTTTAATGGCCTTTCCTCGGCTGACAAATAAAACGTGCTTTGAAGCACAGTTTCTCTACATTTTCTTAGGTCACCACATAACCCCAAGAAAAGCTGTATTTGTAATTTCTCAAAGATCCTTGTAACTGGGTGGCTTCCTAGACGGAAACCGGATGAAACCAGCCTCTGGCACTCAGGCCAGGCCCCTATCCCTCCCCCTCTTACAGCCAAGAGTGTCCGGCCATAAACCCATGTCCTCATCCCCGCAACTCCCAGCCCACAGAACGGGGAGAAACTGAGCACTGGGCCTGCAGGGGATGGCAGGGGCAGTGAGCACTGTCTGTAGGGGCCAGGGAGAGTAATCAGGCCGGGCAACCACTGGGCAAGAGTGAGGATGATATAGACACACAGCAGGCCAATGGACACCTAAACCACAGATGGCACCTCATATATAGATATACAGATATAGGAGAGACTTATACTCAGTTTTAGTAACATTGTGTTATATTTTTACTTGATCTCAATTCTGAACTTGTTCACAGCTCCTCATCATATACTGCAGGGGAAGCTGCCCTGAAATCACAATCTTGCAGCAGATAAACCTCAAGTAGATGATTAATCTCTTTTGTTATCAGGATCAACACATGCATACACCTGGCATGGTGATACTAGCTTGTAATCTCAATACTTGAGAGGCTGAGGCAGAAGGACAGTGATGAGTTCGAGACTACCCTGGGCTATACGGTGAGTTCAAGGCTAGCCTGAAATACATAGTGAGGCCCTGTCTCAAACACCACAACAAAACAAAACAAGCAAACCAACAAAAAACCCACCATGTGTACTAGGTACACCTGGTGTTCAAGAATGTACTGAACACACAGAAATAAGACTCTTGGCTCCTGATCCCAAGCAGGGTAGAGTCTGTACACTCCAGAAAAAAACCACTGTGGAGGGATGTCCACAGCCCAAGGAAAGCTGCACTAGAAGGAAAGGCCAAAGAAATGCCAATACAGAAATGACCACTACCCTCGTCCAACTTAGAATCTCAAAACTACTTTATCCACCATTTGTCACAGCCAAGGTAGGAACCCAGAAATGCCATTTTAAACAGACATGACCTTGAATTACCCAGGGAAATTCAACTAACCCATTGGCTGGGTCCTGAGGAAAAACAGCTATGCAGTGAGGAAGAGGCAAAAGCAGCATTCTAAGAGGGCTCCACCTGGAAAAAGAAAGTAGCCAAGACAGAAAAATATTCCTAGCTCTTTCTTCCTGTTTGGCTAGTTCCTCTGGGTTTTCAATATTCTTTCCCTGCAGAGTTCCTGGTACTACCGGCCATACCTAGTCCTCTCTATATCTGATCCATCACCACTGTCTTAACTCCAAAACCCCCTATCTTTATCCCTAATCAGAATTTCTCACTGGGTCCAAATACATGTTCTCGGCTTAGGCCCCGCATCACTGACCTAACGCACACTAAAGTATGAATATCCGACAGTCTAAACCTGGAGGTATTTGATGTTTAAGAGGTGCGCTCTGAACCTATGGATGCTGGTGATAGAGTTCTGACTCACAACAGACAGGTGTCCAAACTCATCTGCCTTGTTCTTTCTAATTCCACAGCCTATGGACTTTGTAACCAGCCACAAGCGTTTCCCTGACAGTAACAACAGTCCGCAGGAATGCAGGACACGGCTACATCACCCCTGTGCCGCACAAGCTGTGCTGCTCTGGGCAAGTTGTTTAACATTTCTGGGCCTCCCTTTCAACTAACACACACTCTCAGCTGACCAGAAAAAAAATCAGTGGCCTATGTACTGAGGCCCTAACGTGACCACAGACCCACAGTCCTCTCCTCGGCTCCACCGGGGAAAAGTTAACCCAACAGCAACTGGGCCAACATCTCCGAAAACAGCCCACACCTTATTTTGTCCTGTGGGCACCGACAGGCACAGAGAGTGCTACGGAACACGTGGGAATGGGCTGGCGTGAGCTTGTCCCCGCACACTCCACAATGCCTGAGATCAGGGCTACAGCAGCAGGGCCCTTCTACAGGCTCCACCCATGCCCTGGTCCGACACTACAGGCAGCAGATCCGCACGGTGCTGCTTCCGGGAAGAGCAAGCCTAGAGAACCGGTGTACAGGTTCCACACACCACACGTACCCCTAAGTGCACAACCAATTTGCCAGTTCCAAACATGGGAGGAAAAGGAAAAGGAAAGGGAGAGGCAGGAGGAGGAAAGGAAGTGGGGCAAGGAGGAAAACAAGCAAAACCCTGTTTATCACTTTCCTTCCTTGGGATTTACTCTTTTTCTTCCTCAGCTTCCTTCATTTACTGAACAACTCTTCTGTGCCTCACACAGAGGAACTCAGGGAACCAGCCCTGCCCTCGGCCCCAGAGCTCACCAGGGCATCCTGGATGCCCGAGGGATTCCATCCGCAACACCAGGCAGAGCCCAGGCCTGAGGGTCTGTACGCACTCAGAACAAAGGCCGCACTCTCGGAAAGTTTCAACAACAGCACCCAAGTTTCGGCCTCACAGGACTTTGTGGCGTCCACTCTTCACCAGTGTTCATCAGTGAAACTCTTCCTCATCACGTTGCTAACCTGCTGAAGACAGCGCGGCTGGTGACACTGAGCCAGCATACTTCAGCGGGAACAATGGAACCGGGACACAGTCCGAAGGGACAGCAGCCCCGTTTCTGAGGCCTCTTGCTGCAGAAATCACGGCCCTACACCGGAAGCTGAAAGAGTTAAGTCCAGTACATATCAGGAGGATACAGTACTGCTGTTTTCTTAGGACTGGTCAATGTCTGTATTTCACCATGCAATCACCAAGAAATCTGACTCAAAGTTACTGTGAAACCCAATGAGTGCGAACACAGGCAGAGACGGGGGTACGACTGTCCCACTAATAGGGGAGAGATTCTTCCAAGTGGTGCATGCAGGCTGCAAAGATTCTCCCTGGGCTAACAGTAAAGAGCAAGGCATTGACAATTTATGTTTTCTGAACAAAGCAAATCACAAACACAATATTCTAAAATTGAGCACTGTCTCAATTTTCTGTTTTGGTGATACCGGGGACTGACCCTCGGCCTTTCATCCTGAACAACACCCTGTCCTCCTTCATTTGAAAGAATCTCAGTAAGCTGTGAGGTTGCCAGGCCAGGCACAAATTTGCCATCCTCCTGCCACAGCCTCCCTCCTGGAATGCTGGGAGTATAGGGCTGCGTCACTATGTCTGGCCTTTTTATTTCTGTCCCTTTTGAAATGAGGGTCTCAGTATACTACTCGGGCTGGCTTGACTTCTCAGATCCCAGCAAGGAGCTGGAAGCACTACCACACACACCACCACAGCCGTCTAATTTTAATGTTTTAACCCAGTTCTATTTCCCCACGTTTTCCAGCAAAAAGTCCGACAGAGAAATTCACTGTTACAAAATAAATGACTTAACAATTCCCAAGAGTAGGAAAGTTCAAAGTACTAAAGAAGAAGATGCAATTTTAGTTGTCTTTCTTAAATCCTTAAGTTTTGTGGGTTATCAAATTCACACAACTTGACTGAATTTTTTTAAAGGATACTGTCAAATAAAAATAAAGTGTTTTACACAAAGTACACAAAGGAGTATCACAGATCTCATCTGCCTCAAGCTGTAATACTACAAATCGACCTATTTATAGATTTCTGGGTCGGGAGATATATACACTCGGATGAGAACATTGCTCAGTGGTAAAGCACTTCCCTAGCCAGCCCAAGGCCCTGGGTTGATTCCTGGCAATGAAAAGGGATAAAAGGAATATACATACATACATGCATACATAGATACATACGTGTTAGACATACATTCTAATTGTTATTAGAATATCATATTGTAGATGTATTCTTTATTGCAACCAAGCACTACTGCTAAAAGCGTTAATTAGGTCAGTGGCCAAAAGACGCCCTCCTCGGGCTCTACTCTCCACCCTCCGAACACTGCAGCCCTTTGTTCATTGAATCAGCTACTGTAAACTGTTTGGACGTCTATTGTGAGCCCTGGACGACTCCAAGTCTGGACAGAAAGAGATAAAATGGGATTCTGTCGCTATATTTCTTGCACATTCAAATCTAAGTAAACTCTGCAAACAGCCATCTCCCTCTAACTGCTAACTCAGCATCCTAAACAGTTACCCGTCAAGCTTAACTCTGCACTAGAAATCTGGACTCTTAACACTTTACATTTCCTTGCAAAAAGCCTTCAGTAGTAGCACTGCACACAGAAGTCTCAAAAAACAATGTTCTATGAATGCAATCATTACGCACTGCAAACATCTACCAATAAAATAAAATGGTCACTCTTTAGCCAACCACATTAACAGTAATAGCAAATAAGGCAGAATGATAGGAAAGATTATGTAAGAGCGGTTTTCTGACATTCAAAAAGTTAAAAACTTACTTCTTGCCACGTGTGATAGACAAGACACTGCCAGATAAGATTTAAGATTTTTAAACATCTGTAGAGGAATGTGGTGCCACATACCTGTAGTCCTAGCCCTCTGGGAGGCTGAGGCAGGGAGATCACAAGATGGAGCCCAGTTGGAGCAACTAGACCAAGCCACGTCCCAAAATAACAACAGGAGGTTTGCCTAGGAATTCAGCTCAGAGCAAAGGCCATGAGTTTATTTCTCACAATTTCTAAGCATCTTTAAAGCAATATGCTATAGCTCAAATTTTAAAAAACAAACTAGACAAAGGACAGAAACTACTGCCAAACATTTCGGTGCACTAGAGCAGTCTAGCAGCATGAGATTTTGAGAAACAAGCTAGGAAAACACAT
This sequence comes from Thryonomys swinderianus, assembly GCA_004025085.1. Classification (NCBI taxonomy): domain Eukaryota; kingdom Metazoa; phylum Chordata; class Mammalia; order Rodentia; family Thryonomyidae; genus Thryonomys; species Thryonomys swinderianus. Next base: position 26,728 of record PVIC010003609.1, on the reverse strand, counting down.
TTTCTTCCCATTTCAAGTTAAAAGTTAAGGACATGAAGAAAAATGGAGTACATTATAAAACACATTCATACATTAACTTTTACTGTATAAAAACTACCAGATTAGTGGTGGAGATTTACCTCAGTAGTTCCGGCACCTGCCTAACAAGCACAGGGTCCCTGGTTCGATCCCCGGTAACCATATACAACAGTACAGGGCATGATGACTCCGGCCACCAGCAGTCAGTGCCACAGACCACAATGCCAGGCGTGGTAGCTCACGCCTGTAATCCCAGCACTCCAGAGGCAGAGACAGGAGGATTGCTGAGTTTGAGGCTTGCCTGGGCTACATAGTGAGCTCAGGGCCAGCCTGAACTACAAAGCAAAACCCTGTCTTGAAAAAAAAAAAAAATACCAGATTTGAGTGACTTCAACAAGAAAGCACATATTGGGTTTCACAAAGTCATACATCAAAGCAGCAGTTCTTCAAATTAAGTCACCTTTAATAACAACATTAACTTGTAGGCTTGAAAATTACGATCTTTCTTTCTTCTGCGGTACTGCAGATGGAACCTAGGGCCATAGGCATGACAGGTGAGCACCCTCCCGCTGAGCTACATTCCCAAGTTAACTGCCCTAGTAAAGTACCTCAAATCTCAGCAAAGGTGAAGCATGAAGGTCCTTGTGCAGGAACAGCACCTTCCTGGCCGGCAGCACAAGCAGCAGCCGCAGCAGCTGCGCCACACCAGGTGACTAAACTCAAAGGAGGATTCTGAGCATGCGCCCTGGAGATCAGCCGGGCGATTGCAGGCCCCATCAAGTTCCCCAGGAACAGGCTGAAAATAAGAAACCATAACCCTGGCACTAACTACACGCCTCGCTGCAACCGTGGGAAGTTCTGAGCCATTTCAGGGTGCTGACATTGCTCCTATCAGATGCAGAAGCCCTCAACCCCTGATCAAGAGATTCTGCCAAAGGCCCCGCACGCAGAGCTGTTTTCCTTTGTGACAGCAGCAAGCTGGACTTCTAAGACACAAGCCATCTCCCAAGGTCCTTGCCACTTCGCCTACCCCAGGCTGCAGCTGCAAGGGAGGACCCCAGGGGAAGGGGACTCTGAAAGCCAGGGTGAGCCCCTGGCTCTCACTGCAACAACCTTCCCACTCCACATCCAATCTCACTCTTCCAGAAATACAGGAGTAGGAACCATATGTGCTTTCTGACAACCCTGAATCACCAGGTACCATACATGATCTCTGCTCTACAGCTGAGAAAACCAAACATGAGGAAATATGTAATCGCCCAAGGTCAAGGAAGCAAGTGACAGGACAAAAGATTCACACAGGTCTGTCTGACTTCAAAGTTACAAAATGAAAGTTTTTAACATGCTTAACCCATAGCCCATGAATTCTACTCCATGGAATTTACACCTAAGAAATAAGAATATGGCCATCCTCTGGGGCCGGAGGGTTAGCTCAGTGGTTCCGGTGCCTGCCTCGCAAGCGCAAGGACCTGAGTTCGATCCCCGGTAACCACATAGAATGCTGGGCGTGAAGACACGCCCACCAATAATCAACACCGCATACCACAATGCCAGACGTGGTGGCTCACGCCTGTAATCCCAGCACTCGGGAGGCAGAAACAGAAGGATTGCTGAGTTCGCGGTGGTTTGCCTGGGCACCATAGTGAGCTCAGGGCTAGCCTGAACTACAAAGCGAGACCTGTCTCCAAAAAGAAAAAAAAAAAAAAAAAGAATATGGCCATCCTCAAAACAATGTATAGACAATTCTCACATAAACCTTATTCATGATAGCAAGAAATCTGAAAACAACTCAAGTACTCATCAACAGAAGAACAAACTATGATAAAGGCATATAGCTAAAATACTACTCAGCAATGAAAAAGAACTGCAGATTCTCATGTAATAACAAGGATGAATTTCACAGATATTAAATGAGAGAACCCAGACAGTGACTGATGAACTGATTCACATCTGCCCTGTGAAGGTTAAATAAAACTATTTCATCATATGAAGTCAGCAGAGACTTACCATGCAGGTGGGGTTAACAGTTGGATAAATGGTAAGACAGAGCCTTTCAGAATAACAGAAAGTTTTAATTTTTGGATCTAGGTAGTATCAGTGCAGGTGAATACACTTACGGAAAAGCTCGTCCAACTGTGGGACTGGATAATGGTAGTAGCTGCATATCACTGTGGAATAGTTAGGATGATAAATTTAAGGTGCATATTTTATCATAATAGCACAAAACATACTGAGTTTGCGTTTTGGCACAAAAGAAATCCATCAGCCTCTCCAGTTGAGATTAGAATGTAAATTTAAATAAATGTGCATGTAAATTTTACATCAGTAACATAACACAAAAAAAGTTAACACAGAAAGTGCTTCACTATGAGCAAGCAGGCTCTGAAGGACACACCCCAACGTAACAATGTCTTTCTGGGAAATTTTTCTCCTTGGAAGTATTTCAGGCAAAGTTTTAAAACTCCAGTTCTTCAAAACTAAGCTTTTCTGCTCCTTCCTGACCCTTCAGTCCCCAGTCATTGCCAAACTGTGTATTAGGCAGAATAAATACACTAAATATTTCTCCCAGATCTTGGTTAAAATTTACATTTTCTCACGCCCACCAGCCATCAATACTACATACCACAGCGCCAGCCATGATAGCTCACACCTGTAATCCCAGCACTCAGGAGGCAGAGGCAGGAGGATTGCTGAGTTCAAGGCTTGCCTGGGCTCCATAGTGAGCTGAGGGCCAGCCTGAACTACAAAGCGAGACCCTGTCTCAAAAAAAAAAAAAAAATTTGCATTTAGCGCTGGGGCTCAGGGGTCCAGCACTTGCTTAGCATGCACATGACCCTAAGTATGACCCCCTCATCCTACCAAAAAGTGAATATATAAAATTCCCCTTTAGGTTCTGTAAGGAAGGTGGCCACAAAAACATTCAAGAGGAGCTTGGAGCCTCTTTATTTCAATATGTCACTAATTGCCTGTTTTTAGACCGTAACAATAACACCAGCGGGAATAGCACAAATGTTTTCAATTCTATTTCTGGAAAACTTCAATGGGTGTTGAAGATGCCACAAATCTCTCTCCCCTCTTAAAATCCACCCAGACACTAAACAGAGCAGCCCAAGGAAGGCAAAGAGCTATGTTTGACTGTCTGCTGGAAAACTCAGAGGGGCCTGAAGTCAGGCTGAACGCTGATGACAGCGAGGGCTTTCCCGTCAGCCAGGACGGCCTGGGAATGGTAACCAGCAGGCCTGTCTGCAGCCACTGGAGAGGCTCTCCACTGCAGGCCTGCCTCCCTTCCGGGGTTCATGCTACTTGCGCCTTCCATGTGGTCCCTGCGGAGAAGTCGATGGGTAAAAGAAGTCCATGTGCCACTCTGACTGGGAGTGACAGAGAGAGAGAGAAGCCAGAACAACCATCCACACACCGGGCCAGGCTGGGCCAGCATACTTAGACTGCCACTCTGGGAGGCTGAGGCAAAATCAGGGCAAATACAAGCCCAGCAAGGGCAACTTGAAGACTTAGCAAGACCCAGCCTCAAAATAAAAAAAGGTTGGGGTGCAGCTCCAGGCTAGATGTTGGGTTCAATCCCCAATCCGACCAAAAAAAAAAAAGGAAAAAGTGATCAAGATGGCAGTGGTGCCTGGCTTGAGATTAAAAAGAGAATCCACCACAAACTGCACAGGTACATTATTTAAACTGCAACCGAGTAACAGATCTTTCCATCACTCCACAAGCTAACCAGCTACCAGCTACTCTGGGGTTCCTAGGTTGTCTTTACCAATCTACCTTCAAAAGACAATCAATTCAATCTCTTTTTAAAAGAAAGCAAAATAGTTGAAGAAGAATGTATCCTAAGATGTTGAGAGTCAGCAGAAAATACACACGTTCTCTAGGCATTCTACTAATCATGTAGAAAGCTCAACATCTCAAGTACCACAGAAAACTTTACAACTAAAACAGTGACGACAAACAGCCAGCTGCAATACGTGTGCCAAAGGCTCGCCACCACTGGACAGTAAGAAACAGAACTAGAGTTTCAATAGGAGACTTCACTCAGTCATCTAGCTAATGAGTGGCATAGCAATCCAGCCTCTCGTGCCATTCTGAAAAGGGTCTGGGTATAATTCTACAATTTCTGTAAGATTTATTGCTCATGAGATATTCTCCACCCCCTATGTAAATGTCAAGAATTCAGTCTTCGAAAGTCTCCGCTGGCCTCTGATGTGTGCTAGTTTATGCCACAAGGCCTCTCACAACCAGCCCCGGTGGACGTGTCTGCTCCTCAAGCAGTCTCTGAGCTGACCAAGATGACTCACAGCAGGCCAGAGCTCAGGGCGGCGGGGAAGTGACTGACGGCATGCAGCAGCCAGATAAGGCTCGAGGAAACTCCGGCAGGTGCATCCCAGCCAATCGGCAGGAGGAAAGGCGCTGGCTCCACCAGGCTGAGGGAGGGCGAGGGAGGAAGCAGCCTCTGAAACTGAGCTCAAGGCGAAGTTCCTTCTCAGTGATTCATTTTTCTCAAAAACAGGAATGTTTCGTTTGGCTAATTAATTCCCTCAAATAATTTCATTCTTTCTTGCCAGCTATATTTAGGCACAGTCCCACAAGGATTAAGGGCAGGCCAACTGTCTGACTGTACACTGCTCTTTCCCCTGGGTGAAACCAGCCACCCAAGTTCTCAGGTGATGTGACTCTCCTTGTAAGGCAAAAGCGGCCGCTCCTCCTGCGCCTCTCAGCACTTCCTTTACAACTAGGACAAGCTCTTAGGGAATGGAAACAAACAGCTACATCCGGGACACTACTTCCTCCCGAAGGGCCACAGGTCCTAGAAGTAGAAGTGAAACCTCCTAGAAGGAGTCAGTAATTCCTACCCGTAACTAAAATGCAGGTTTCCCTGCTCAACTGCACTTCACATTTCAAGTTTTACTCCATTTTTCTCTCAGTTCTTCCCTTTTTTCATTCCCTTTCTATCTTGTTCCCCTTCCAATGGAAAAGATCTCCCTACGCCCCCTTATCTATCTTGTATGTTGCTCCTTATTTATATTTTGGGTTTTTCCTTTAAGAGAAACCACGTGATATTTGTATGTCTGATTTCACTTAACACTATGGTCTCAAAGTGCATCCATTTTCATACAAATGATTCTATTTTACCTTTCTTTATGGAAGAATACTACAGTGGCAAATACGTAATTGGACTTTAATTATTATCCATTCATTACAGTCTAGTAACTATTATCCAAAAAGAACTATCCCAGTAATTTGCTCCGGCAATAGATTTATTTGTATTTCCTCCAAGGACTTCTAAATGGACACTACCTCATATTTAGTCCCACAGTGACATACGGTGTCTATGAAATACAGCACACTGTAATAAAAACTTCCTAAGACGATCCCAATTGTTTCCTGTGAATATAATGTACATGCTTTTACATCTGTTTATTATAATAATTACCATATTAATCAACTCAACCCTATGTTCACATACACATATAAGTAAAATTTAGTAAACATCTATATTCAAAGATGTGTCATAAGGTCTTTGTCATGATTAACAGTGTGATTTGAAATGTTTTCATCAGTCACTCTCGGAAGGCACAAATATTTTAATCAGAGTCTGAGAAGGTAGCTCACTGCTAGAGCTCATACTTCTCAGTGTGCTACAGCCCTGAGTTCGATCCTTAGTACTCTCATCAGGGAAAACACAAAAAAAGGAGACTTATTTTCCCCATCTACTGCTGCTTCCAAACAGTACTGAAGAAAGAACATAAACAGAAACCATACCCAGGAATAGTCTAGTTAGGTGAAACATGAGGCTGAGAATTAAACATTCATTATTCTAAAATGCATCTTACCATCGACTGCAAAACACAATGGCGCACAAGCTTTGAGGAGACTCGCATTATGTTTCTGACATTAAAGACCTGATTTAACTTTAACCATCTGGCAGGGGCTTATACTGATTTACAAGGACTAAAGTGCAAATTACCAGATGAAGGCTTAGGGTTGCCCACCAGCGGTGTGCACAGGCCCCCAAGGAGAGGTGCGGGCGATCAAAACAGTGCTTTCTTGCTTACTCATCTACGCCCAACATACACCTCAACTGCTTGGCTTTTTAGGTTGAAGCATCACTGGTCTCCACCTCAAGACTTTTCCTTTCCTATAATACTTGTTAAGGAAACCCCATACAATCCATCAAGAAAGAAACGGGCTGCTGGTACCACTCCATGATAGAGCATTTGCCTGCAATGTTCAAGGCCCTAGTTCCATCTCCAGCACTATAAAAATTGCCTAATTAAAAGAAAATAAAAATTGTGGATAAAAATGAGAATTCACTTGTGTCAAAAACTGGTACAAATTCCCCAATGTTGTGTGTGATTGTGAGCTGTATATAAAATGTACCAATAAAGAATTCGATTTAAAAAAAAGAAAAGAAAAATCGCTCAAGTAGGCACACTTCCCCCACCATCACCCTGCACTGGAGATCCAGGGGACACAATACAATTCAGGTACATACTCATTATATTTTATTATCAAAGTGCCACTAAATTGTTCAGACTAGCCTCAAACTTGCAATCCTCCTGCCTCAGCCTCCAAAGTGGCTGAGATTACATGGGTATGCCCTCCTGCAACTAGTGTTGGTACAGTGTTGAGAGACACTGAAACATTAAAAGAATTATAAGTGTGAAGGTGTTTGGCGATCTACCCTCCACTCATGGCTTTTGAGCAAGATTCACTTGAAAATTATTTCCTCCCATCACGCTATTATATCAAAAATGTCACACAAGAACATTTGTGAATCTGACATCTGGAAATGGCTCGTGGAAAGCAGAGGACAAAATCGGGCCAGATATTCAAAGAGCTGCACAAATACACTGCCACGAACACCACAGCTAAGCATGGGGGAGGTACACAGGCTCAGGACCTGAAGTCCAGCATCTCTGGCCACCTCCTTGCAGTCACATGAAGGCAGTGAGACACATCCAGGTGGAGACGGAGCTCTTCAGAACTGACTGCCACACTCACTTCCTAAGCAGCATGGCCCGAACCCTCATTCTGTGGTCTTATTCCATCACCATTTTTGCCTTTTCCTCCACCAGTCATGCGCACAGTGACAAGTAATTTTTTAAGTTCGTTGTTTTACTTAATATTTGTTTTTGTCTCGTACCATGCAATCTAGCTTTAAAATAAACGGGTTTGATGGATGGCTTTATGTTTTTCTCTTCTGACTTATAATATTCACGCATAAGAGCTGAAAAACTGAATATATCCCTCTCTGTGGCACCTATAAGTCTGTGTATAGCACCCTTCAGAAAACATTGAAAGACACCCAAAAGGCTGTAGAAAATGCCTGATTAAATATTGGTCAGGTATTTGAAAGGTACGACAGTTCTCACTTTTCTTCTGAGCTCGCACGTTTTCCACGTTGCCAAGGTTTGGGAGCAACGGCCATGTTGACAGAGACACTAGTCAACTTCAAAAATTAAAAAAAAAAAGAAAGAAAGAAAGAAGAAAGAGGGCTGCAACACTGGGCTGGGGTGTAGCTCCAGGGTAGAGTGCTTGCCCAGCATGTATAAGATACTGCATTAGAACCCAGCACTGCAAAAAAGGTCGTCATTTTAGGTAGCCGGGGCCCAAGTTCATGCAGGCCTTCTAGGCTCCAGCAGTCAGCTGCCAAACTGCAGGTGCGTCTCCTAATCCAGCAGAAACACGGCAGCAGGCCCTTCTTTCCAGCTGGGAACTCCTGCCTTCCACACAACAACACAGGCAGTGTCCAAACTTGACTGCTCACTCCCATCCAAAATTAGAAGTAGCTATTGCAATACTGGGTATTGGGATCATGCATCTGAAATATTTGTTACTGTATTTATAATCTTTTTAAAAGCTCAATGTTGCCGGGCATGGTGGCTCACGCCTGCAATCCCAGCACTCGGGAGGCAGAGACAGGAGGATTGCTGAGTTTGAAGCTGGTCTGGGCTACATAGTGAGGTCAGGGCCAGCCTGAACTACAAAGTGGGACCCTGTCTCAAAAAAAAAAAAAAAAAAGCTCAATGTTAATACCACCTTAGGCTCCCATAAATGTGCTACCTACAGAGGCTTCTGCTAAAAAGAAGTCATCGTGAAAATTCCGGAGTAACTAAAATGGGCCCCTAAAGTTATTTTAACCTTAACAAAGTTCATGTAAACATTGGTGTGTTTAACAGCCCAAATGGATGTTAAATCTGACCTTTGAGTCTGTTTCTGGCCCTGACCCTTGAATTTAGGATTGAGAGACTAACTCATTAAATACCTAGCATAATCATTCTGATTCCCTCCATCACATCCAGGACAATCATGACCTCAGATATTTTCATACTACAGACCATCTTTGCCTCTCAGCACCAGAACTGGCCAGCCCAAGGCCATCCTGGTCACCAGTTTTCAAATCCCCAAAAACTGCTTAGAGTCTAATCAATGATGGATACATTTTATTAGAAGTTAACTCCCAATCTAGATAAGTTAATCTGCTTAATGTGATGTATTTTAGAGATTAAGTAAGGAATTCTTTGGTGGATTATGTGCTCTAGCAGTCTGTTACAAGTTTCATGATCTTTCTTTCTTCCTTTCTGTCTTTCTTGTTCTGGAGTTCAAACTCAGGACCTTGTGGTTACAAGGCAGGCACAGTGCCACTGAGCTAAATCCCTGGCTCTTACCTACCTTTTTGAACTCTCTGCTGACCCTACCCACATCCACATCCTGTGCTATACTCCAGCTAAACTATCAGGACTTTGTTTTTGGAGACAGGTTCTCGCTTTGTAGTTCAGGCTGACTATCAGGACTTTTTAAACTACAGACCTATTGTACCCAGGACTAAAGTGGCTCAAAGCAGCCCTACCTAATTTCAGAAACTTATGTGTCTCCTAAAAAGACAATCATCTTCAGAGGAAAAGAAACAACCTTGCTAAACTTATGCACCTGTACCAACTCCCCACAATGAATATAACCACTGTGAACTACAAACATGTATAAATAAACCTTTTAAAAGAAAATTTAAGTTAACGATGGGAATTTCATCCATCTCTTTTGCATTGGGAGCTCTTGCCTTGGTCGGCTCTGACCTGTCAGAGTGCAAACAAGATGAAAAGCTAAATAAATGGGTAGGGATGTGGGTAAAAATGAGAATTAACTTGTGTCGTATACTGGTACAAATTCCCCAATGTTATGTGTGACTGTGAGATGTATATAAAATGTATCGATAAAGAATTCAATTTTTAAAAAATTAAATAAATGTAGGAAAAAGTCACCGCAATTGGAATTCCCAAGGGCGTGATATAAAGTTTGGATGTGTGACTTAAAAATAGCAATATTTACTGTGAAGTGGGTAGAGGGCTCTTTACTGGGAAATGAGTTCATCTTTGTCTTGGCAAAGTCAAGCCATTAATGGAATTCTTAGGAATTCTTTGCCTCCCCCAAAGTTCTATTCCCAGTAATTTAAGTCCTTTCCAGAATGTGTGCGGGCCAGCAGGGCAGGGCACACCTACAATCCCAGCCTTCTGGAAGGCTCAGACTCAGGCAGGAGGGCTGCAAATTGGAACTCAGGCTGGGCAACTATCTCAAAATTTAAAATAAGTAAAAACGCTAAGGTTATGGCTCAATGTGAAGGCCAGGGTTCAATCCCTAGCACCAAAAAAACGGAAAGCACAACCCCGTGTTTTGTTTTGCAACTACCTGGCACCTCCTACCTATACTTGTGGATCACACCTACCTTATCTACCCCAAACTCTACATGTAACCCCCAATTAAGTTTTCTACACCATTTTCACACCGTGACCAGCTAGTCTTTACTTGGCACCTACTCCATGGTGGGGCAACTCTGTATGTCATTCCACTCTGTCCTCACCCAGCCTGACCAGGCAAACACATTACCAGCCTCATTTTTCCACAGTGCCTTGCACTGGAAGCTATCTGTTCAAATGCCCATTCTTCCAAGCAAGAAGCCCTGAAGGGCTTGCAGAGAGGACAAGCCTATCCTTTGTTGCATTTCTGAATCGGAGAGCATGCATCTACGATGACACATACCCTCCCTCAGCCCCAGGAATCCCGGAACAGAAAGATCACAATGTGAGTTCTGAAACGCTCCAGGTATGCACCCAAAGCCACTAGCGACTAGTGACACACTGATGTTTGTTAAGTATTAGCCAAGTGGTACTAAAAAAGCTCCAGCTGTGCATTGAGGCAAGCTCTGGAAAGCAGACTAGGAGACCCGGGCCAGATAAGATCCCCAGCACAAAAAAAACAAAACAGACAAGAGTTGCAACAGCATTTCAGGGAGGAAATACTCCCCTTCAACACTCTTTGGCAATAGGTCTCTCAAACAAACAAACAAAAAACCTTCAAAGCACCCCTCACCTTCCCTCCTCATCGCCCCAGACACCTTGTCGGGATTTCTAAACAGCATTCACTTTACTTTTATTTTGGGGGGAAAGGGATATTAAGGATTGAGCCAAAGGCCTTCACAATGAACTACAGCGTATCCCAACCTTTCTTATTTTCTTCACACAGGGTCTAGGTGAATTGATAAAGTGCCCAGCATGGGCTCCAAACTGCAATCTCCAGCCTCACCTCTCAGAGCTGTAGGTGTGGTCACCATACCTGGCTCGCCCGACTCTCAATTACTTGCATGCTTTCCCAACAGGACTGTGCCTCTTCCCATCATTCCATTTGCCAGACTAGAGTTATTCCCGAAAACTGAGTGAAGATTTAGCTAATGGCATCCTTTGGGCAGGATGTGCCGGGTGGATGTTACCTTCCATCTCAGAAAGAACCATGGACAAAGGTAGGGCCGGTTTCCCAAAAAGACTACACCACACGCGACAGACCACCTAGACTGGACAGCTGAGGGAAAGCCTCCTTCCCTCCCGCTGGGACTCTGCACAGGGCTGTGCCTGTCCAGGAGAGGATGACGCTCCGCCGGGAGCCTCAGGAAAACCACAACCATTTTTACTCCGGCCACACAGCTGCCAGAGAAGTAACTCAGCCTGAGAAAATGAAGCGAAAATAGAGGTGGGAGGCTGTATTCCATTACCAAGCCCTGGCGTATTCACTCCAAAGTTTCCCCACACTTCAAGAATGCTAACACCTTGTTGCCAAAATCGCCCGACTGTTTACAACTTAAACTATGGTGTGAAGCAGAAACACGACCAATGGAGACTTAAAACCACTGACAAGTAAGACAATACCAGAGTGCAAAGCATGCAGCACTCTTTCTCTGGTTTCCTCCAAAACTCTATCTCCATCCCCTACTGAAAACATTATCTCCATGCTATAAAAGTAGCTATTTAAAAAGGAAAACGAAGATTCTGGTCCTCAATACACTGTCAGCGCTTCTTAAGTTTACAACGAGTGTGGTTTACAAAACAGAAGGAAACAGGCATCTAAGAGGCTACAACAGTAACAAGACGCCGCCACAAGCAGGATAACCCAAGACAATGAGTTCAAAACAGTTTCTCCCTCCTTGAGATTTGCTCTCAAACCAAGTGACTGCTTCAAAGGATTCAAGAGTCCCAGAGGCCACCGGCCACCATCCCGGTCGGGGAATCGCCCTTTCCCCGCGCCCACTAGGAATCATAGCTTTCCATGAAACGAAGGGAGCGAACTCCGGGCCGCTCTCGCGCGGCGCAGGGGACACTTACGCGGGGCCAGCCTGACAGCTCCCGGCGCGGCGGGAACCCTCGGTCTCCGCGCACCGGCATCTCGGCGAGAACCACTCCTCCTCGTCGCCGCTCAGCCGTCGGAGCAGCAGCCCGGGTCGCCAAAGTGCCACCGGCCCGAGCCACCCCTTTGTGCCTCCTCCAGCGACGCGGCCGCAGTCCGTGCTCCTCCCGCCCGAGCACGGAGCCTGTGCGCCCGCCGCCGCCGCTGCTGCCGCCGCCGCCGCCGCCGCCGGGCCCGGGAAACTCTCAAACCGGCCGCTACCACTTGCGCTTCGACGGGGAGGGGGAGCTCGCTGGCGCCGCCCCTAGGCCCCGAGGCAGGCCGCGTCACGTGCAGGACTCCCGGTTGGGGGACGGACGGAGCGGGCCGGTCGGCGGAAGGAGGCCCCAAGGCCGGGGCGTCCCGCAGCGCCCACATCTGCGCACCGCCCCCGGGGCTGGCCGATGGTTCGCTCCGCGGCCAGCACCCAAGCCAGCAGGTCCGGCTCGCAGCGCGCCGCGGAAAGCGCCGCGAGTTTGGAGAGCTCGAGTTTCGCCGAGCCGCGCGGCATCCTGCAGGAGCGCTCTTCCCCCGAGAGGATGGGAGGCCTCGCTTGAGCAGCGCGGCGGTTCTCCTCCAAAGATCAGAATTGGGAAAAGCATTAAAGTTGTCTTCCCTGTCCAGAGGCCTGCGGGACCGAGCAACACACACACACACCGGATTATACCCCGGATTTCTCCGCCCAGCGGCTGCTTACCCAAATTCCAAAGGTATAAGATGCTCCTATTAAATATTAAAAGAGGACTTCTCAGGACGATGTGTGCCAGGTTACCTCTTCGGCACAGCGCCAACAACTCCAGTAAAGATCCCGACAGAAATCCCTCTCCAGGCACCAGCTTATAGGCTCCTCAGTAGGTCACAAAGGCTTATCCAGCAGGATTCGCCTGGTTCACTTATTCGTTTCACAGTCCCCTAGGTATAAAGAATTGTGCGATTTAAATACGTATCTTTATCTCAAGAGCCTAGATGTATTTGGAGAAACGAACAGCTATGTCGATTAAATATATAATTTTGGACTTAGAATCTAAAAAACCATGTTAAAGAAATGTGTTCCCCACAATGATCTTCCTTTGAGGCGCACATCAAAAAGGCCTCGGCTGCTAAGTAGAAGGTAGAGGTATAAGGTCCGGGAGCCTCGCCCGTGACCCATTCCAGATGCTCCAGTGCACTGGCCCTGAAAACTTGCTTCATTTCCTGTCTAATCAAAACATGCTTGGCCGTTTACGTGGAAAAACAAGTCCTGCAGATGCCTCTCTGAAAGTGTTATGCTTCTGGCCTCCTTCAGAGTAACTTAAGTCCACACCTCAGTAAAAACCACTGTGAGTAATATTTCCTATTTCACCTCTGGCCTCACGACTGAGACATTTGGGCTGTGTCCTTGATGTAGGGTGTTACTTTGTAGACCTAAGCACCTATTTTAAAAAAACAGTCCCCTAATTAGGTGGTGCTGACTGGTAACAATAATGATAGCGCTTGTGAACTGCTCACGCCTCACTGCTGTGAACTTAAACCACTAGTATTTTAAAAAGAAGAAAAGATCCAGAATATAGCAATTACATCTGCTGAATGATTCCCTGTTTCTCTGGCTGTCCAGTATAATGACCATTGGCTACCTGAGGGTACGTATGTTAAATTAACTAAAATGTAAGGAAATGAAATTTCAGTCTTTGAGTCACCCTAGTCACATTTCTAAGCATTCAATAAACAATTGTTAGAAAACTTGATTTGATCAACACAGTAGTTTTGATGCTGACAGTGTGAATTAGAACAACCCTGAGGAAACAATTTATAACCCTGTTTTGGGGGCTGAACATTTTTAAAGCTATGTTCCCAACCTTCCCCCAACCTTCCCCTGCCCCCACACACACAATAGTATGAGTATTTGAACCCAAAGCCTTTGAAAAAAGCTACATCCTCAGCCTTTAATTTTCTGATAGAGTCTCGGTAATGCATTAAATTGCTGAAAATGAGTTTGAATTTGTCATCTGAATCATCCCCACTCCTAGAATGCTGGGATTACTGGCGTGTTATTGGATAAAAATTCTTTGAACGAACACATTCTAGGAAGAGTGGATGAACTAAGGGTCAGCTTGGAACACTCAGCTGAGCGGCATGGAAGACCCACCTGAGGATCGTTGCCAGTGACATCAGAAGAGACCTGGAGGGGAAGATCACCTGCTGTGGGTCTCAGAGGAGCTTGCTGTGACTTGTTTTCCTGATGCGCACTCGGCTGTTGTCCCTATCAGAGGAACTCACGTCCTCGCTGTCACTGGGAATGGCTGCTTCTCTTCTCTGCGGAGCTCCGGTCTTTGCCTTGAGCATTGCCTCCTGCCTGCACTGCAGATCTCTCACAACGGCATAAATCCTTCACCCCACGGGCTAGTGGGCTTTCTAGCTACCACCACTGGCCCTTGAGACTTCCCAGTGCAGATTCTCAATGCAGACTTGCATGAAACACTGCCGTGGGCTCATGGCTGCACCATGGAGGACACTGTTTTGGGCTCTAGGCCTTTAGCTGGACTTGGGTGGGACACTGCTGTCGGATCCAGGCCCGAGGCTGGGTTCTTTGGGTCCCTAATGTATGGACTGACCTCTTGCACTGCTCTGCATTGGACTTTTGGGGTAAGTACTATAAAATAATCCTGTAAGTTTTTATCTCCTATATTAAACTTATTCCTTTGCAATCCCTGACTACAAAGAGAGGTTTGAAAAATTGCAACTCTGCCAGAGGCGGTGGCACACGCCTGTAATCACAGCACTCTGGGATGCTGAGGTAGGAGGACTACAAGCCCAGAACCCAGTCTGGGCAGCTGAGCCACTGAAGGAGACCTTATCTGGGTTCAGTCACCCGAACTCCAGAGAGAGGGAGAGGCTGTGAGTGCTGAGATGAGGGTGGGCTCAGGGAAGTCCACAGGCTCTCAGCAGGGGAGACTCCTCACTTTTACTCAGGAGGATGGGCTTTAGGGAAGGCTCCCAAGAAATTAGGGTGAAGACATAGCGGGCTTTCCCCGAAGGTACCAGGAGCCAAGGGTGCCCAGGCAAGCAGAGGCTACGTTCTCACAGAAGTGGAATTAGACTGGCATTTTACAGGGCAGCTTCTTGGAAGACAGATTTGGCAGCGGGAGCGGGTATGGTGGAGGGGGGTAATAAGGAGAGGCTCCATGAAGCCCGCATTTTTGTGGGAATGCACCTAAGAGATGAAGTGGCTATGAAGTCTGGCAACATGAGACCAAAAGGATCCAGATTCCAGACTAAGGAAGTAGATCAGGAGGCTGGGTTAGTAATATACGCTGAGACAACGGGGAAGTGAGCCCAGGGTGACGCTCAGGTTTGTTACTAAAGTGAGCAGATGTCAGTGCCTCTGATCAAAAAAGAGAATGCAAGAGTGACAGGAGATCCTGGGAAGGGCTTGAGGAAGGATGATGATTTTAGGTATAGATGCACACCCAAGCACTATGAGTCAGCCAGGGGAGGTGTTCAGTGAATTTAACAATCATGAGGATGGAGGAAGCGATAAGGGAATCATCAGTGTGTGGAGGAAGTTGAAGTCATAAGCAGGCAGGTCTTGTGAGGAGAGGAGACTAGTCAAGACCTCGTGTAAGTTAAGGCATGAAAGGACTCAAGACAGGACCTGTTCATGGGAATGTGAATATCTAGAACCGTATGCACTCCCAAAAAGGGTGGGAAAAACCATTCTAGAGAAGCGTATCCAAAAAGTAAAAGAAAGAATAAATTTCAGGAAGGGGAGCCTGGCCAACAACTTGGAACTCGGAGGAAGTCGGTTAAGATTTGAACTGGAAACATACGAGGCATGGTGGCGTATGCCTATAACTCACCACTTCGGGGGGTGAAGAGGGAGGACCACAAGTTTAAGGCCAACCCCAGCTACCAGGCAAGATGGTGTCTGAAACCAGAACAGAACAAAACACAAAAACTGGAAAATGTGCAGTGAGTAAAACAGCACTGCTGATACCCGTCAGAGCTGTTCAAGGAAAGACAGGACTGGTGGTCGGATTACAGTGGGTACCTGGGTGTTAGGCAGCACTTCATTGGATGCCAGTTCGTAGTCATGAATTACAGACACCACTGACCTCCAATCATGGAGGGATACTAAATCACAGTTACTCAACTGACAGAGTAAACCATCCTTTAAAATTTTAAGAAGAAAATCTATACAAGGGGAATGATAAAAGTATAGTTATCAAGGAAAAAACAAGTTTCACCTAACATGATAGCAATGATAAAATTATGAATAACATATAAAAGAACTGGAACAAATAACTGATATGATTATGTATGTTTCTGGGCCGGAGGGTTAGCCAGTGGTTCCGGCGCCTGCCTCACAAGCGCAGGTCCTGAGTTCAATCCCCGTTAACCACATACAATGCTAGGCGTGGAGACTCACACCCACCAGCAGTCAGTACCACATACCACAGCACTGGGCGTGGTGGCTCACACCTGTAATCCCAGCACTCGGGAGGCAGAGACATGAGGATTGCTGAATTCGAGGCTTGCCTGGGCTACATAGTGAGCTCAGAGCCAGCCTGAACTACAGAGCGAGACCCTGTCTCAAAAAAAAAAAAAAAAAAAAGATTATGTATGTTTCTTTTTAAATTGCATTGTTTTTATAGTGAACAATTTTTTCAACACTTTCAGTGTACAGTACAACATAGAAGGTTTCTGAAGAAATAGATTGTTCAGAAGACCATAATATACTAAATCCCTTTCAGTAAGATCTCATCAAGAGGGCTGGGGATTTAGCCTGGCAAGCGCAATGTCCTGAGTTCAATCCCCAGTAACCACATACCACAATGCTGGGCGTGGTCATTCACCCACCAGCAGTCAGCACCACATACCACAATGCCAGGAGGGATGGTGGCTCACACCTGTAATCCTGGGGAAGCAGGAGGAGGACTGCTGTGAGTTTGAGGCTTGCCTGAGCTACATATGACGGCCAGCCTGAACTACAAAGCAAGAGCCTGTCTCAAAAAAAAAAAAATTTTTCATCAAGAAAACATCTGGGATCAGTACATACATGTACTTGTCTATTTATACACACACAGGCATCTCTACATACCTATGTATATACAGGCCTATATATATTGTATGTGTGTATATAGGGGCCATAGATAGGGCTACAGCTAGGAACAATGGGATCATTGAGAAATGTACAGATCAGGGAACTGAGGTGTTCGGTACCCTGGACAGTAGAAGCATAAATAATGTTTCTTGGATAAAAGCCCTCACAGTAGAAGAAAGATAAAGGTAGTTAAACAAATGATAACGACCCTGAGAATTACTCAAGCACAGGTATGGTGAAAGTCCAGTCAGTACTATCTGCAAACCCTCCCCAAGGTATGTGAGGTCTGTTTTCAGCAAAACAGCTGTGGATTCCTTCCCCTTCCCGGGCCACATCTCCCTCCTCTCTACTCCAAATACTGTTACCAATCACTGCTCACACTTCCTGCGCATTTCATGAGCCACCACTGCACCCCATACTCCCTTTTTACCCCCAGAAGGGTGCCCCTCTCAACTGCTGCTTCACCTTCATCTAGTTTTTGTCTTATTTTTTTGAGACAGTGTCTCACTATGGAGTTTAGGCTGGCCTCAAATTGATGGCAATCTTCCTGCCTCAGCCTTCAAGGGCTGGGATTATGGGGATGTGTCACCAAAGGCTGGCTCAGTTGTATTCTTCTTACTCACCTTCAAAGTTTGTCAAAATAATCTTCGTTTGTTTTATTTTACTTTTAGTGTGTGAGAGGAGGAGCGGCTACAAGCTGCCTAGCCTCCACAATCCAAGCAGCCAAAGGACTATTTAACTTGAACATGAACCTTCTAGAACTTGCCAACCATTCCTACCCAACCCCAACCCTACAACATTTGATTGTTTAATGTTATGTTTTACAGTGGTGGGGATCTAATCCAGGGGCTCATATATACTAATAATGCCCCTACCACTAAATTACATCCATGCCAGGCCCAAATAACAGATTTCCCCATTGACGGGCTGTTTATTCAATCTGTGATGGTTCTAGAAATATGATACAATGTAACAGTGTTTAACTATAACTCCCATAGCTTTGTAAGTATTTCAAAGCCATAATACCAGTTTCCAAATATGCCCCAGATATTTAAGTGTCTCAAGGATCAGTTCCATTGGTCTAGTCAGTACACTAGGTAACATGACATTATTTAGAGGATTGTATAGTTACTACTGTAGACGGCTAAATTAGTTAGAAATATCATAGGCAGTTAGAGGCTGTATGCAATGTCCATTTCTTTCTTTGTTGCACACAAAAACCTGGAAACCCAGGCTGGAGATTTAGCTCAGTGGTTCCAGCACCTGCCTAGCAGGTCCTGAGTTTGATCCCCAGTAACCATATACAATACCAGGCATGGTGACTCACGCCCACCAGCAATCAGTACCATATACCACAATGAGGGGCATGGTGGTTTAGGCCTGTAATCCCAGCACTCGGGAGGCAGAGGCAGGAGGATTGCTGAGTTCGAGGCTTGCCTGGGATACATAGTGAGCTCAGGGCCAACCTGAACTACAAAGTAAGACCCTGTCTCACAAAAAAAAAAAAAAAAAAAATCCTGGAAACCCACTCCCAACACCAAATCACCAAAGTATCAACCCCTTACTCCAACCTGCTTCTTAGTTTTACTACTAGGGAGATGGGGGAGTTTCAATGCATGTAATGCATTTTGCTTATATTCAGACTCCTTATTACCTCAAACAGTTTTCAGTGGTTATCTTTCAAATACATTGCTAATATTTTTAAAACCCCAGTATACGAAAGATACGAGATCAATCTTTTTAAAATTACATTTCCATTTCAGAACACTTCTCAAAAGCTGCCCCTTTGCTATGATCTGGACCCAGCCTCACCATCTCCGGCCCTCCTGTCCACTCCTCCCCGGCAGCCACGGTCATCTTTCTACAAGGTAGATCAGATCTTGTTGGTTTTTTGTGTGCACAAACCCTTAAAAGGTCACCACTTGCTAGAAAGGGCACCAATCCAAATGTTCCTTTCCTCTCTGTGTGGAAGCTTTAAGCCCCATGTGATGGTGCTTGGAGATGGGCCCCGTGGGAGGTAATCGAGTGCAGGTTAAACCAAAAGGGTGAGACCTTCAGCGTGAGATGGGCGTCCTAGGAAGAGCAAGAGCTTTCTCTCCTCAGGCACAAGCCCGGGAAAGCACAGGGGAGCTTACACAGAGAGGCACCCCCAGCAAGAGGCCTCGGCTAAGCCCTGAATGCGCCAGCCTCCGGCATCTGCTTTAGGCCTCCACACGTCTATGTATTTTGCTACTGCAGCCCGAGCTCAGATGGGCACCGGGGCCTTCATGAACTGACCTCACTGCCTTTTCCAACCACACCTCCTGCACTCCCAAGCTTCAGTGCCTGAAGCTACCGCAGGCTTTGTTTTGTGGCAGGGACTCCCGAGGCACTGCCTGGTACACCCTGGCCCCAAACCTTTATGGGAGCTGTTCTGTCTGTGCCACAGAGCCGTCTCCTGGTTAGACTGCTCTGTCCACCTAAAGAGGATGCGTCTCCTCGAGCAGCCGCAAGTGAGAGACCCGAGGCCAGAAGAAGCAGGGAGTCAGCTGCGCGTCTCATTCGTCCCCAGAAGGTAGTATAGTACGTCAGTAGGACAAGGAAAGGGACAAAGAAAGGATGGTCTGGTTAGGTTAGGGGCGGGAAGCCCAAGGGACATTTTAGAAGGGAGAGGTGGCCCAAGAAATTATAATTCATCTCTCTCTTTTCAACTTTATGACTATTATTATTGGTAATACATTACTGTTACAATTAAAAGATGTTATTACAATTACCAACATAGGCAGATTTATGGGGACACTAAATTCTCAGTGGATGGTGCTTTTCTGTTCCCTTTCGACTCCACCTGCTGATGGGGCAAATCCCAAAGCCCTGTATTCCACTCCCGGAGTTAGGAACCTGCAATGTTTCCTGGCTTGAGCTGGGCTCGAAGCTGACAAAATAATAAGCTGGGTGGTTCACACTCAACTCTCAAGTGGGTTGATTCACAAAGAGTCTGCAGAGGCCCTGGAAGAAGGATGGATCGTGACAGACCCCGTGCAGGGGCTGATGTACTCAGGCCAGCACAGTGTACCCAGACTCATCAACAAGGGACTCAGTCAGAGCATAATCCAAGGCTGGTCCTGGACAGCCCAGGCGCTTTTCTGGGGCGTGGTCGAGATGATACACCCTGCTAGGCAGAGTGCTGTGCAGTACACAGGAACTCTTCCTCCCTGGCAGGATGTCCTGATCCTCAGGATACCATACTCACCTTGGACAAGTTTTCATCACCTTACCACTATCTACAGTACAGAGCATACAAAAACCACAGTATCTTTTTAGCATCAGATGCCACCTGTCCGTTTTCTATTAAGCCAGCAATAGAAAGTAAGACAGGCAGGATGGCCCAAGCCTATAATCCCAGCACTTGGGAAGGCCGAGGCAGAAGGATTACAAGCTCAAATCCAGCCAGGGAAACTTAACAAAACTCTTCATAAAAAAAACAAAACCAATGAAAACTGGGGGAGAGCTGTGTGTGCTGGGATGTAGCTCAGTGTGAAGCCTCTGGGTTCAATCCCAAGCACCAAGCTGCCCCCGAAAAGAAAAAACAGAAAAGGAAAAGCCATTTCAGAGACAGGAGGCAACTGCCTAAGTATATCCTCAAGTGCAACAGACTGTGTGTACAGGTCTAGGCCGAGGTCCGTCACATTCAAAACCCGTTGTCCTCAGGGCCTACAGCCTCGGCCATTTTTCTCTACTGCAGGAAGACAAACAGGGTGGAGGGAGGGCATTTTTTTGCTGTCATACTTTGTGTTTCTTTTTTACCTCCCCTCTTTTTCCCCAGTGCCAGGGATTGAGCCCAGACCATATCGTCAGCCTGCCTTCCCTCTGTTCTCTTCCCTGCTCTCCTGTTTCCCTTTTCCTTTTTTTTCCTTTTCTGGCAGTACTGACAATCAAACTCAGGGACACCCTACCACGGAGCACCATCCCCAGCCCTGAACCCTGTCTTTTGAGCCAGGGCATCCTTATGTGACGTAGTTGCTCAGATCGGATGCAAATGTGTGATCCTCCTGCCTCAGCCTCTCTCAGGGCTGAAATTAGTAGCATAGGGCCATGTGGCAGAAAACCCGGCTCCCCAGCCCTTTTTAAAGTTTTTGTTTTGAGACTGAGTCTTATAGGGCTGTCCAGGCTGGCCTTGAGCATGGGAATACTCCTTTAGTTCCTGTAACAGAACTCACTGATACAGCAAAAAGTGTGTTTTATCCGTACATTGTGAAACTCTTCCTATGCTGTATTTTAAAAAAAGCACATACATGCAGTTAGACTCCAGCCAACAGGTTAACTCATTAGGATCCTTGATCCAAATGTGATTCTTGTGTCTAAGTGAGTTTCATCTCCTGAAAATGTGTTACAACAAAACGCTCCAGTAAGTTAAAGACGTCACTAGTTTAAAGGTCCATCATTCCTAGGCTAGGTAGGGATCCCAGGTGAGGAACCCAGAGTTCCGTTCTCCTCTGGAGACGATAGTCTTCCGGGGAACCCAAGGGGCCCCTGCAACAGCACAACTGCTGTCAGACACCGCTCTGCTGAATCCACAAGCTCTGAGGACGAAGTATCCTCCATGCACAGAGATTAAAGTTGGTAAAGAGTCTCCTGGATGCTCAAAAGGTTTTCAGACTTGAAAGTCGCCTGAGAAAAGAACTGCAAACAAAAAGCTCTCCCAGGCTGCCTTGCCAATTAACAAGGGATTCCTGAAACAAAGGAAGCTGGGCCTGGGAAAGGCGCTTCCTGGACACGTTCAATTAAAATGGAAAATGTGGCTTGTAACATTCCTGCTCTAGCCTGCGCGTGTTAAATATAGATGAAAAGAATGAAACAAATGACTTTCCTTTATAAATAGAAGGGAAGAGACCACAATAAATCAGTGTGCACATTTCTCTGATGGTAGATAATAATCGCGGGGGTCATCACCACCCACCCGCCTACCCCCTCTGGAGGCAAGAGGATCACAAATTCAAGCCCACCCTGGGCAATTTAGTAACTTAATGAGACTGTCTCAAAAATAAAAATAGAGGCTTGGGATGTAGCTCAATGCAAAGGCCCTGGGTTCAGCCCCCTCATCAGATAATGTGATATGATAGAGTGGATCCCAGGAGGGGCCTGAAGAATTGATATTTTTAAGCGATTCTCATCATGCCTGGAGTCTGGAAAATTCTGCTAAAAGAACATTGTCATAGGGCCGGAGGGTTAGCTCAGTGGTTCCGGCGCCTGCCTCGCAAGTGCAAGGCCCTGAGTTCAATCCCGGTAACCACATACAATGCTGGGCGTGGAGACTCAACGCCCACCAGCAATCAATACCACATACCACAGTGCCGGGCATGGTGGCTCACGCCTGTAATCCCAGCACTCAGGAGGCAGACACAGGAGGATTGCTGAGTTCAAGGCTTACCTGGACTACATAGTGAGCGCAGAGCCAGCCTGAACTACAAAGCGAGACCCTGTCTCAAAAAAAAAAAAAAAAAAAAGAACATTGTCATAGTTCCCTGGCGCAAGACAGTAGGACTACAACTGTCAAAAATGTAAAAAAATGTAAAAACTGAATCAGACGGAGTCTCACTGTGCTCAGCAGACAGGTCTAGAATTTTGGGGCTCAGTGATCCTTTTGCCTCATTTCCTTACTTGTTGGGACTACATACTTGTGGCCCAAGCGAAGCTCTGACTGGACAACTTAGTGAAACCCTGTCTCAAAATATGAAAATGGCTGGCCATGTAGCTCAGCTCAAAGGCTGAGTTCAATCTCCAGTTCTACAATCAATGAAAAAAGTAAAGATTAGGAAATATTTTATAAAATATATTTGAAATACAAAATAAAGGGTCTAGCCTGATGTGGTGGCGCATGTCTGTAATCCAGCACTTGAAAGGCAGAGGCAGGACTGCCATAAGTTCGAGACTACCCTGAGCTACAAAGTGAGATCCTGTCAGAAAGAAAGAAAGAGAGGAAGGAAGGAAGGAAGGAAAGAAGGAAGGGAGGGCAGAAGGAAGGAAGGAAGGAAAGGAAAGAGAAGGGAAGGGAAGGGAAGGAAAGAAAGGGTATAGTCTTAAAATCCTTCGTGTTGCATTTATTTAAACATAAATATGTATACATTTGGATTTCAATTATTTATTTTTATAGAAGTGACAAAGGTTTATTCATTCATACCAAAATGCAACAAAAATATCACCATCCAGACCCAACCGTGTTGTAAGTGGATGTGTAACCTTCCAGGTATGAGTAGATAAGCACAGAGATGTTATATATAATAAGCATGCTGATGTTATATGCAATGGTACACACCCAAGTCATACAGAGTATCCACTAGACAGGCTCCTTTGCAACCTGTTATTTCTGAAAAGGAATATCCTTTGGGAGCTGAGGGTAGGTGTGGCCCAGTGCGAAGACCCTGGGTTCCATCCCAAGTACCACACACCACACCCAAATTGGCTGAATACAGTGCTTCATTAAAGTTCTTTTTTATAGCCAGTACGGGTTGGGGTTGTAGCTCACCAGGGAAGCACTTAGCAAGCATACAAGAGGCTCCGGTTCCATACCTTATACCAAATACAGAAATAATGAAAACTGTTATTGAGGAAAGGAATAAAGTTTGGCTGGCTCAAACTCCTAAAATGCATTTTAGTCAGATAACATGAAAGCAAACAGCCTGTGAGATGTAGGCAAGAGTCCAAAAGTATGTTAAATGTTGATCAGCTCAGCTCTGTCATCTCCACCCTGGGCACATGCTGGGGATGCCCCTTCTGTCCTTTCCAGGCCCCACGCAAACTCTGACCCAAAGTGCAGGTGAAGTGCACTCCCCAGTCTCCTTGTTCAGCTCATGTTCTTGTCTTTGTCACCACAGCCTCATGAGGAGAAGCTGACAGCACAGAGAGAGGGGACATGGGAACGATGCAAGCACAGGGCTCCAGAAATGTGGCTTGTCCCCCCCGCCCCGGTTTTACCCTGAGCTGATCAGGTCTCCTCTCTGCCCCGCCTCTCACCGTATGCTTCAGGTGGAATAAGTGGTGTGATGGGAACGCACGGCTCTGGTCTCCCAGCTTCCCTCCCCTGGCACAGTTCTTGGAAGCTGACACTACACGAACGTACTTTCCCACGCTCCCTGGATAGTGGAGGGAGGTGGCAAGGCGGGAGCCCTCAGGAGGAAGACTGGCTTTACAGACGTGCGCACGGACCTTTGCTAATCTGACACGTGAGACCCAGACGAGACACAAGAATGACATCTTCCAACGTCAGGAATGCATGGAGCTTCTCCTGCGTGTGAAGTTATGATCTGTTTTTAAACAAATCAACTATGACTTACTCCCAAGAGATCTGGAGATTTACACTCTAAACACTAAACCATACAGAGTATTTTTCTATTTTTTTTCCAGAACCAATTTTATTACTCCTAACACACTGTATTTTACAGACCGTGTTTCTTCCTGATCTGGTTCTGTTGGGACAGCGGAGTGGTGGGCAGCGGAGAAAGAGCCTCTCTGAGATTGGGCGTCCAGATATTTGGGATACAGTCTGCGACAAGGAAAAGAAAGAGGCAAGTGGGGCCCTGGGATCCAGGATGGATGGGAGGTGAGAATCGCAGCCTGCAGGGCGAACAAAGGCAAAGACTTCAAGCATGAGGCGAGGGACGGCAGGCTGTGCTTTCTCCCTGAGCCCGGACTCACAGTGGACGAAGAATGAGTCAAACCTGCAGACTCACAATAACTACTGGCAACCCAGAGTTGCCGATGCAGAGAAATGCAACCGCAGACTCCAGCAGTGGACACAGCAGACTTCAGTGGCTGGTGACTTATTGATATTCAGACATCACCCCTGAGAAGGCAACTGGCTGGGAGCCATCTTGAAGAGGGACCACCTGAGCTCAACTCAGAACAGCAAACAAAACGAAACAAAGCAAACAGCTACTGGCTGCTCCATCTAGCAGGCCCCAGTGTCACAGTGATGGTGCTCGGTTCAAGTTCATAGGTTAGGGCGCCGAGTTCTACCTGACAGCAGGCACGTGGACTGCTCAGGCTCCACAAACCAGCTCCAGCCTCACAGCCAGAGACCAGCCTGAACTTTGGTGGAACTAAAGGTGCAGGATGGCTGGGATTATTCACTACCCCACTGTACGGTACAGCTGGCCTCTGGGCTTAATAACTCTGATCTGAACTATTACCCTATGCTGTCTAACAGTGAAAGCCAAGACACACCTCAAATTAGACTTTTTCTTACTTCCTTCATTTTTTTCTTCCCTTTTTTGATTTTTGTTCTTTTATCTTCTTTTCCCTGATTGTTTTTGTTTTTACATGAATGTGGACACTATTTCTAGGGGTTTTTTTTCTGTTGTTATTTTGTTCTGTTCTTGTTTTTATTTCGACCTTCTCCTTTCCCTCGCATCTTCTTCACCAGTTTCTCGGTTTGTGTGATCAGCGCTTGTCCTTTACCCTTGTTTACAATCTCTTCCTCTTCTATGTCTCTATTTTCCCTCCATTCCCTTATAAATCTTCTCCCCGAGGATAAAATGGTGATATTAAGGGCTTATTTACTGCATATTATTTTCTGGTTCATTTTAGATTTTTTTATATAATAACAGATCTAGTTCATATGATTAAAGATAGCAAATTAGGGCTGGAGATTTAGCTCAGTGGTTCCGGCGCCTGCCTCGCAAGCACAAGGTCCTGAGTAAAATCCTGGTAACCACATACAATGTTGGGCATGGTGACTCACGCCCACCAGCCATCAATACCACATAATACAGTGCCGGGCGTGGTGGCTCACGCCTGTCATCCCAGCACTTGGGAGGCAGAGACAGGAGGATTGCTGAGCTCGAGGCTTGCCTGGGCTACATAGTGAGCTCAGGGCCAGCCTTAACTACAAAGCGAGACCCTGTCTCGAAAAAGAAAAATAAAAGGTAGCAAATTAATAGTTACAACAGTTTGCCATTTTCTAGGCTGTGTTTGTGGCTGTTGTTAATGCTAAATGTATAACTTTAGCCAAGGTGACATAATTATACTAATCAATTGTGTTTCCTGATACAGCAAGATGAGACTACGTGAGGGTGTTAAAAAATAACTGTAGACCAGGCGTGGTGGCACATGCCTCTAATCTCAGCACTTGGCAGGCAGAGGCAGGAAAATTGCTATAAATTTGAAACCACCCTGGACTACATAATGCATTGAGGGCCAGCCTGACCTACAAACTGAGACCCTGTCTCAAAAAAACAAACAAAAATTACTATAGGCCAGAACCAAAGAACTGGGGGCTTGGCCAAGCAGTACGACAATTTCTCATCCTCAAAAAACTAAAGAGGTAAGATTTTAACAGACATGATTAAATAAGCATTAATACAATTATAATGGGGTCCATTTGTCACAAATAGACCAATTATACAAAAAAAAACAACAATGAAACATTAGAATTCAACACACTTTTGAATGGATTTAGTAGATTTCTACACAGTGTTCCAACCCACAACAGCAGAACACACATTCTTTTCAGTTGCACCCGGGATATTCCCCAAAACAGACCACACACTACCTCTCAGAACATGTTGAAGTAAATGCAAAGGTGAATTATCTCATGCGTATTACCAGACCACAGTACAATGAAATTGGAAATCAGTAGCCAAAAGAAAAAGCCATAGGGGACAGAGATTTAGCTCCATGGTTCCAGCACCTGCCTAGCACAAGGTCCTCAGTTTGATCCCTGGTAACCACATACAACAATGCTGGGCATAGTGACTCACGCCCACCACCAATCAGTACCACATACCACAATGCCAGGCATGATGGCTCACGCCTGTGAGCCAGCACTCAGGAGGCAGAGGCAGGAGGATTGCTGAGTTTGAGTCTAGCTTGGGCTACATAGTGAGGGCCAGCCTGAACTACAAAGAGGGACCCTGTCTCAAAAAAATAAAACCA
>PVIC010003608.1:7417-68110 GCA_004025085.1 Thryonomys swinderianus | reverse complement strand
AAGGGCAACCGCGCCCAAAAGATGGCGCTGAAGGAGTAGGTCAAGTGGTCTATATCCGCTGAAAAGCAAGTCTATATTTAGGCATTGCCTGATCAGCCAGTTCGCTTCCGCTGTATAGCCGCCTATCCCAGAATGCCACGTGTTCTTCAGGCATTGGCTGATGACTAGGTATATATATACTGGGAGAGACCTGAGAAGACCTTTTTGTTTTTGCTCCAGCAAAGGATCCTGAATAAAACAGCAGAAAGAAGAGTTCGCGGTCGCGTCTTCCTTGCTGGTCGAGGGGGAAGCGACAATGTTTAAAGGGGGTGAGGATGTGTGGGTGGCTAGGGATATGGGTAAAAATGAGAATTAACTTGTGTCATATACTGGTACAAATTCCCCAATGTTATACATGATTTTGAGATGTACATAAATTGTACCAATGAAGAATTCAATTTATTAAAAAAAAAAGTTATATGTGTCCAAAAGTATACAGTCTGCAGGCCACAGTGTATGACAATTTATATTTTCACATTCATCTTCTAAGTGTGAAAAATAATTCCATCAGTTCTATTAATTATAATTAAATTATAACTGAAGAAAAGTAATTAAAAACTTTCATGAACACACACCATTGTGAATATCATTCCATTTTCTAGAGCCCAAAATTTAAATAATATTTTATGTCTCTCTCCATAATGCATAATAAAATCAGTACAAATAAAGTCTATAAATGAACATAGAGAACTAATGTGTTTTTCTTAGACTATCTTTCCTAGCCATTCCAAAAATCATATTCATAGTCATAAATATATGTGCATGTTATGATGAGAAAAAATATGTGATATTAAAATGTCAGTAAAATGACATTTTGAAAAAGTAAAGATTGTCATTAGAAAATTGACTCATTACTGTATAAACAAAATAGATTAAATGATTATTGGTATTAAATGATTTTATGGTATTAAATGATTATGAGTAAAAGATATAATGGATAAAGGTCTTTCCTAACACATACTTTCTACAATTTAGTAGGTGCCTTACTCTCAAAGAGAGGAGCAGGAAAATTGTGATTCATCTAGATTCATGTTACTCAAAGTCTGATCAACTTGAAACCATATTTTTTTTATCTTTTACAACATTTGAGAAATTTTTAAATAGTACCCATTCAAATACTTATTTAACCTTGATCTCTTTTAGTTCTCCAGGATTCCAGTGACAGAAATATTAAATCTTCTGTTACTGTCCTAAATTGTGTGTAATTTTGCCCATTTTTTTCAGTCTTTTTGTCGTGTAGAATTGGGTCATTCTTATTGTTTTATCTTCCATGTTTGCCATTTTTCTGTTATTTCCTTTATTCTGCTAATCAACCATCCACTGATACCTTCTATTTCTTATTGAATATTTTTCAGTTCTGAAATATTTCTGCTGATTCTTTCCATTTCTTTGCTACTTTTGCATTTGAGGTATTTGTGTGTGTGTGTGTGTGTGTGAGTGTGTGTTTCTAGTATTTGTTGTTTCACCTGAAGATTTTTAATGACATTTAGCTTTAAAACCTATGTCAAATAAGTCTATCATCTCTCTCTTCTCAGTGATGCAGTTCTTATTCCTGTTGCATTTTATTTGGGATCTTCTGGTTCCAGGACTGAATGATTTTTCAAAAGTTAAAATCTTTTCTCTGGTATGAGAACATGTAGATGTAAATGAGTTCTTGAATGTATGATATATTTTGTGAAATAGGAAATGTTCAATGGGAATGGGATAGGGGAAAATAATGAGGGGAAACTACATATGGTTTGGAAACAAAAAGAAAACACATGTATATAGGGGGTGGCAGGTTGTGGGGTGGGTAGGGATATGGATAAAAATGAGAATTAACTTGTGTTATATGCTGGTACAAATTCCCCAATGTTGAGTATGAGTGTGAGCTGTATGTAGAATGTACCAATAAATAATTCATTTTAAAAAAACGTAAAATCCAGGTATTTTGAGTAATATGTTTGCAAATTTTGCTTTTTACTAAATCTTTCTATTTTATCTGACTTGCATAGTTCTTACCCTGCCTTGTGAAAAAGTATACCATGATATTTCTTTTATGTAGAGGTAGAAACCGCACTTTCCAGTCTGACTTCCACCAACATCCAAGGTGGGGGTTCTCTGTTACTCCCAGGCAGAGGTGAGGATCATAGGACAGGACTGCCTCACTGTGTCCACTCAGAGCCTCCCTAACACTACAAGAGAAGAGCATTGCTTGGTTACATTTTAGTGGAGGTACATGCTGTTTCATTACTGTCCACTCTGCAAGGAGATCCAGTCTCCATAGTGCATGCTACTGACACTGCGAAGAAGAGATGTTTCATTACCTTAGGAGGATGAAAGTCTCTGCTCTCCAGTCTGGCTATTTCAAAACCATCCAGTGGGTAGGCTGTGCACAGCTTGGGATGAACCATTGAAGAAGGCTCTGGGCTCCCCACTGAGTGATTACTTCCATTGGTGTGGGGGAGCCACAATTTGTGTGTGTGTGTTTATGGTATTTTCTAATAGGACATAATAGCTGTCTAAAAATATTTTGATATGTAAGTCAATTTTTTTTCCTAATTTTTTAGGTTTCATATTGAAAACTCAGCTGGATGGTCAGCTCCACATCTATGACATTTAAGGTAAAATAATGAGCTAAGGACTGAATAACCAGGTCCTTCTGTAGGTCTTGACATTTGTTTGCTTGATTTTCTTCACTTCTCACTCATCTTATTTCTATATATTGTCCAATTACATTTAGAAGAGTAAATAAGTATGCACAAATTCTATCTTTCCAGAAATAGAAATCTGTACTTCACTGACATTTTCTATATTAATTTTGCTGTTTTCTTATATTAAAACATATTGGCATTGTTTTCATAGAAGAAAGGGGAAGGGGAAGAGTATAATAATGTTACTGAATCTTAAATTTTGATTATTTAAAGTTTTATTATTACATCCAGCTAACAGAAAATGAGTACTTACAATATATTATGAATAAGCTTTATAGTATGTTCTGTGGTTCAGGGGTTCAAAACAATTTTAGGAAGTAATACTGTATTCAAAGATTCCTTATGCATATTCATTTCCTATTCTGAGTTTTTTGCAAAAACATTACATGAGTTCTTTGTATTTTCCATAAACTTTGAGTGGTTGTAAAAATATTATATGTTATATAGCAGCTTTTTTCTCAGAAAATGGAATACCCTTTCTGCCCTCTTTCTTGTACGGGAAAAAAAAGACTGACAATTCAAAATTGAAGTTATATATGCTATGAAAATTCATCTAAAAAATGTATCCGGAGGTCACAACCCCTTGTAGCATAAATGGTGATATAAAGAGTACAATTTAATAGATCTGAGCCACAGAAATCCTTCTTCAAAAGGGAATCCAAAACATTACAGGAGAGAGCCCAGACTTAATTGGCAAGTGCTTAAGGGCTCCTCGGTGAGACACTCTTTCCTTCAGATCAGATATGAAGTGGGAGCATTTGTAAGAAACCTCTTTGAAAAATAAGGTGTTAATATTAGGAGGCAAAACTATTGAATGACTTGCCTTTGTTACATCTTGCTAGCTCATAAAGGATTGAAAGAGTAAATGTAGAAAGAGGTGACCTGACAGACTAAATGCAAGAGAAGATCAGGACATAGCAAGAGTACACCTCCGCCCAAAAGGACAGGGACAGTAGTTGAACAGAATAAGGAGTTCATGGGCTGGAGTGGTTTTTGGAGTGAGTTTATGCTGACAGAAAAGGAGAAATTTAAGGTGGATTTGGGACTTATTTTTACTTTTAAAGATGACAGGAATATATAGATATATAAGAGCTTCTAAGAAGGGGAATTCTTAGTTTGAAGACATTCTTGATCCTTCTAAACAGAATTGGAGTCCATCATCATGAAAACAATTTAAAGCCAGGAGACACTAAAACGTTGGCAATAGCTGCTTAAATAGCTTTTCTAGAATCCAGTTTAAAAAAGATGAAATAGCTGGGCGTAGTGGCTCACGCCTGTAATCCCAGCACTTGGGAGGTAGAGGCAGGAGGATTGCTGAGTTTGAGGCTTTCCTGGACTACATAGTGAGCTCAGAGCCAGCCTTAACTACAAAGCAAGACCCTGTCTCTAAAAGGAAAAAAAAAAAAAAGATGAAATAAACACTGAAAAAGGGAATTATAGATAAGTGCAAGATTAAGAGAGAATTCATATTTACAATTCAGATTACTAACTTTTCATGTATTAATTTTGTTTTTTCCTATTTTTTTTTTGAGACAGGGTCTCACTTTGTAGAAGAACCCGATCAGAGGTATAAATGGGTTGTGCTACCTCAAAGAATGGCCAGTAGTCCTACTATGTGTCAAATGTTTGTGAGGGCAGCGATATCTGCTGTAAGGATAAAATTCCCGGATGTTCGGTGTCTTCATTACATGGATGACATTCTGATAGCTGGGAAAACACCTGATAGAGTACAGAGGATGTTCCTAGATTTGGTACAAGCTTTAAAACAGAAGGGCCTGCAGATAGCCCCCAAAAAGGTACAACAAGGTCAAGTGATAGAATACTTGGGTGCAAGGATAGATAAGCACTCAGTTATGCCCCAGAAAATAAAATTAAGAAAAGATAAATTAAAGACCCTTAATGATTTTCAAAAGTTGCTTAGAGATATTAATTGGATCAGAAGTTATTTGAAACTTCCTAATTACGTGCTAAAACCTTTGTTTAAACTTTTAAAAAGAGACTCTGCCCTAGATTCGCCCAAAAGCCTAACTCCCGAGGCACGTGAGGCGCTCTTAAAGGTTGAACAAGCCCTGAGTAAAGCCCTCCTCAAAAGACGGAGAAAAAATGCAGACATAGATTTACGTATACTCCCAACTTTGCAGCAACCCACAGGGGTGCTATGGCAAGAGGGACCTTTATTGTAGATCCACCAAAAATTTTCCCCAGGCAAAATAATTGACCATTATCCCACAGCAGTCGCCTCGTTGAGCAATGAAGGAATCCAACTGTGCTTACAGCATTTTGGTGTGTTGCCTAGTAAGATTATAACTCCATACTCCAGCCATCAAATACGAGTTCTCTGTGCCACTGTAGATGAATGGGCCATATTGAAATGTGGATTTCCTGGTGATTTTGATAACCATTATCCAAGGAATCCGTTGCTTTCCTTTTTTAAGGAGCATCCAGTAATCTTCCCCAAGGTGACATAATCGACACCCATAGCGGGAGCTATCAATATTTTTACAGATGGGTCCAAAGCAGGATGTGGGGCTTATAAAATTGACAATAAAGAACCTAAACTATGTCAATTTAAGCCTAGCTCACCACAGATTGTGAAGCTACAAATAGTATTAGAGGTGTTCAAACATCACGACATCCCTTTTAATTTGCTTTCAGACTCTGCTTATGTAGTAAACGCTACCCGAACTCTAGAAACTGCAGAAAAAATAAAAGTAGAAAGCCCTATACAGGTGTATCTGCTACAATTACAAAAACTCATCTAGAGTAAAAGGTGTCCATTCTACATTCAACACATAAGGGCACATACTGGATTGCCAGGTCCTCTTAGTGAGGGCAATGATCAGGTAGATAAGCTCACCAGGATGCAATACATATTTACTGCCTCTCTCTTGACCGCTGCAAGGGAATTTCATCAGCGCTTTCATGTTAATGCTAAGACCTTACAGAAGAAATTTCATCTTACCAGGGTAGATGCCAGGGCACTTGTCTTAAAATGTTCTCAATGTAGTGTCCACGCTCATTCTCCATCATATAGGGTTAACCCCTGAGGCTTGCGTCCTTTGCAAGTATGGCAAATGGATGTCACCCATATTGCAGAGTTTAACACGTTAAAATATGTACATGTTTCCATTGACACCTGCTCTGGCGTGATCCACACCACACCCATGTCCAGAGAAAAAGCCCATAATGTTATCACTCATTGCCTAGACGGCTGGGCCTCTTTGGGCCAACCTAGACAAATAAAAACTGGTAATGGGCCTGCTTATACCGGTCATTCTTTTAAGGTTTTTTGTCAACAAATGGAAGTGACTGTGGTACATGGTTTACCATATAATCCACAGGGACAAGGCATTGTAGAACGGGCCCATCGCACCTTGAAAAAAATGTTGCAAAAACAAAAAGGGGGAATAGGCCGAGGTCACACCCCCAAAGAAAGAGTCTCCCTAGCCCTCTTTACCCTAAATTTTTTAAATTTGGATGTAAATGGTCTCTCAGCCACTGATCGTCACGCCCGTGGTGAGAACCCTCTGCAGGGATATGTTAAGTGAAAGGACGTTCTTTCAGGGGTATGGAATGGACCAGATCTGGTGTTGGCTTGGGCGAGAGGGTCTGTTTGTGTGTTTCCACAGGACCGTCCAGAGCCAGTGTGGGTTCCTAAAAGGCTGGTGAAAAGGTGTAAAAATGAAGCTCGTCCTATGGTCGCTAATAGTCATCCTGAGCGAGACTCGTGTCCCTGCTGAGCCGAGATGGGGACTTCTCTCAGTGTTCCCAAAGCCAATTCCACTTCGCCATGATGCGAAATTGGTCCAGCACATTCAACGCCACTCTGAGAGAGCTGCGAATGTCCGTGGTACAGGTAAATTCGACCCAGATGGATGCAGCCCTGGCAAAAAGACTGGCGTTGTGGATCACCCGTGCAATGAACATTCTTAAGGAATGGGCGGAAACGGGAACCCTGATTGTCTTTTGTTTCTAGCCTGCTTGGTTGGTTTGCGGTGCAGCTGTGCGGTCAGGCGTGCTCAGAGGCGAAAATGAGCTATGCTGATTCAGGCTTTTGCTGCCCTAGAGGCCGGACAGTCCCCTAAGTGTGGCTGATGGCACTTGACAAGTAACCGTTGTGCACAAGATGCGAGGCAAAGCACTGCACTCTGGGTCAGCAAGTTGCGGCCCCAAAAAGAGCAAGTCCGATTACATACAGGTTGATACCCCAGGCCCTGTCTCTAAAAAAAAGGTATCGGGCAGGTACGGTGCTCGCGAGATGATAAGTCTTGCGCTAGATCATTTCGGGACCCTTTCATTTCTGATCAGAGATCAGACCTCTACTCTTGCCTGGCACATTTCTTCTTCTGGCCATTAAAACAAAAAGGGGGAACTGTGGAGAGCCAAAGGGCAACCGCGCCCAAAAGATGGCGCTGAGGAAGTAGATCAAGTGGTCTATATCCGCTGAAAAACAAGTCTATATTTAGGCATTGCCTGATCAACCAGTTCGCTTCCGCTGTATAGCCGCCTATCCCAGAATGCCACGTGTCCTTCAGGCATTGGCTGATGACTATGTATATATATACTGGGAGAGACCTTTGAAGGAGAGCTTTTTTGTTTTTGCTCGAGCAAAGGATCCTAAATAAAACAACAGAAAAAAGAGTTCGCGGTCGTGTCTTCCTTGCTGGTCGAGGGGGAAGCGACAATAGGGGAGCTTTCAGCAGACTTCAGAAAGGCTGAATTGCGGGTGTGGTGGCTCACACCTGTAATCCCAGCACTCGGGAGGCAGAGACAGGAGGATTGATGAGTTCAAGGCTTACCTGGACTACATAATGAGCTCAGAGCCAGCCTGAACTACAAAGTGAGACCCTGTCTCAAAAAAAAAAAAAAAAATGCTGAATTATGATTCAGACCTACTGATTAGGAAGTAGACTGGGTAAAAATCAGAAGTGAAACAAGGTAAAAAAGGTTGGGCTAAAAATGAAGGTAGTATTAAGAAAGCTAAAGTAGATGAGAAATAGCAAAACTTGTTAGGAGTGTGCTGGGCAGAGGTGGAACTAGAACTGTGCAGAAGACTAGTGGGTGGGACTCCTCTCACCATAAGATGTGAGCTAGAAAGGACTCAAATGGGCTCTGTGGGAGCACAGAGATATACAACACATCTGTTTCAGACCAAAAATGCCTGTGCAAAGGCCCCTGCACATTCTAGCACATCCTAAAGAAAAACTTTCTTTTATCTTAAAAATAAGGATTAAAGCTTCCAGATTGTAAAATCAAATACTCCTTTTCCTAAATTAAAAGGGGATGTATCAAGTGGAGCTTCAGCCATAATTCAGCAGCAAAATGTGAGAAAAATAAGAAAAAAAAGGAATTTCTGAATGGTAATGTCTATGATTAAAAAAGGAAAAATCAATGAAAATCATTACACTTGAAGTAGCATAAACAAAGAGCAAGTCACTGCTGTCTTTCTAAGCACAACTGGGATGGAATGAGGTTGAGAAATAAACATTAGCCTGGAACTAACTCCCCAGTAAACTTCAAGAGGCCTCAATCACTTCCATCAATTAGAAGCCATGGCCTCTCTTGGGAGGAGCAGGAAAGAACAGAGTATTACTGATTGCCCTTCATTACAATGGGAATGGATTAGACGCCTCCAATGATGTTTTCTTCTTTGGGTCCTGATTTAATGAGACACATATGATCACAGAATAAATATCTTCTCTCTTCTTCACTGTCATCTTTTAAATACTCATGTACAGAAGTTAGAGTGGCTGCTATATCTAGTTATTTTAGAGTTCTTTTTTAATCTACCAGCTATATGGATAATTTAGAGAAGTTACCCAAATTAGTGACTATACAATATCTACTAATTCAAAATAAGAAAGATGGGAGAAAATAACTACCAATAAACCAAAGCTCTGGTCATTCTATCTTCCTCAGTAACAACTGGGATATCAGCATCACTAGGACTTTGACTTTAGTGATTTTTGCTTAAATTACTTATTCTCTGGCAGTGAATTATCAGCAAGGTTCATTGCATATGGGGTACTGAGTCATTTTATTACAAAATTCAACAGATAGATTTTAAATGGTCACAAGGGATGGCCGGGGTGGAGGCAGCTCTTTACCAGAACATACTGTAATTTCATGAGCTCATTTGATGTTTGCCTCTTGTCAAGGTCTTATCTAGGAAGAATGCTGAATTTAAGTTGATAGTTGTATTAGGCATTCTGTAACCACTGATAAATATGTATTCTACCATTTGACATTTATATGGAAACAGATCATACCTGTTTATTTCTGAAATTAACATTAGCCAGGGAAATTTTAGATAAAAGCTAGTTTGTATGTCAAAATCCATAAAATAAGATACAGAAATTTATTCTCCTTTGAAGAAAAAGATATTACTCTAGTATTAAATTAAAACATCCTATCCTAACATTTTTTCCTATGTTCATATAATGTGCTTCCTTACACGTGTCTTTTATAAGTCTAGTTGCCTCCCTCCACAGCCTCATGAAGTCACAGGTCAGGCTCTGTCTGAGGTGGCTGGACCTAGAGTTTATGATGCTGCAATAAGAGTTGTAATGCCTAAATCAGTCCACTGATTGTTTGCCATTGCCCTGATCCCAGGAGCCTGAACATCCTGTCAGAAGGCCAGAAGGAAACTATTAAGGTTCCTCACTTGCTCTTATCTGCCTATCTGGTGTGGACTATTCCTCTTCTGCCATGCCCATCTGCTCTGCCCCTCTGCCGACCCCTCTGCCATGGACCCAGTCAACTATGAAATCTCTACAAACTGTGAGCCAAATAAGCCTTTCTTCCTTTAACTTTGAGGGTTGGGTATTTTGTCTGAGCAAAGAAAAGCACCTAACACAGTGTCTTATGATCAGATTACTGAGTATTTGACTAAAAATGTATCTCCAAAGCTACAGAATGTTTTCAGCCTTTATCTGAAGATATTGAAGACTTCTCCCCATTATTGCCTTTAACCACTAGGTTAGATTCAGTTCTGTGGATGTTCAAGTTCCCTGGTCATTGGTAGTTAGCAAATGCTATCTATATAGCAGATAAGAGATTTCAAGGCTCTTTTCTCTAATCAAGATAAACTATTTGACCAATAGAAAAATAGTAAAACTACTCTGGATTGTGTGGCTTCCTATAAACTCCTAACATTGACAATGTGTCCTGTAACATCTGCATTGTGTCCATTTTACAAAAGTAAACATGATTTTCACACATGCTGGATGGAACATTTAAACTTCTACAGAAAGAATGATATTGGGAAAATAAAAGAGGTTCTTTCATAAGACTATTATATCAGGGCATAAACTAGAAAAAAATTCACTATTGCTAATGATTCCACATTTTTTGGTTGTAAAACACAAAGTCCAGCCTACTGAGTTGATACAGAAGACAAATTTCCTACATAAAGTCATTTTGACTCAAGCCACCCATAAGCCTCGCTGGAATTCCCTAGGAGGGACAGTATGGCCATTCACATTGCTGTGCTGGAGGAGCTTGTCCACCTCCTCTGACCAGAGCATTCGACACTTAGACTCTTCATTCCCATGGTCCCCAAGAGATGACATGTCCACACTTGTCCGAAAGTTACATCTCCCACATGTGAGCCCCTAATCACATTTCCCAACTCAACTCCAAATGGTCTTATTGGTGGAACCTAAATCATAGTCTAATACAATAATAATATAATTGAGGGGAAAGATAAAAAAGAAACTACTACTTATTTCTAAGTTTCTAGATTTTAAACTATCACAATCCACCAAATTATGGCTTTGATAAATATAAACTATGTATTCAAACATTTGAAGTTCAAATTACTTTTTTACTATATTGACTTTTTAGCAAAAATTATCTTTTCCAGTCATACCTATTTTAACTAATGAAAATATTATAGTATCATAAAATGTGCTTTAAATATATAGAAGGTATATACACTCTTCTTTAAAATGTAAAAAAAAAATGTAATAATTCTATTGTCTCTGGCCCTCAACTGCAGTATGAACCTTTTTCCCCATTTCTATGAAACTGCTTTTCAATCTGTTGTGTTTCCTTCTATATGGTTTTCATTCTGTTTCTCTTGACATATGAGAAATGGAGTTAGCAGTGTTATGACTTAATCAGACAAGTATTGACTTTTCATAATAAGAATTTTATAGCATAGACAGGCAGGAGTTCCAAAAATACATAGTAACCATTCAGGTTTGTATTTATCAAGTCATAGGAATTTTAAAAGGCAGAATGTCTCATGAATTCATTTTGGTAAAAGAAAAATATACAAGACAAAGCTCTTCTGAAACTCAAATCACTTCACTCACAAAATAATTTAGCATTACATTTAAAATCAAATATGTACTTGAATCTAAGTCATTCACATAATAAATTTGCAGATAAAAAGCATTGATACATAACACATTACCAATTTATGATTTTTATAGACCACTTTATAGGGACTTTTATAAAGGAATCTGCAGTAAATCAAATATATAGAAAGCACATTTTATTACAGAATATTAGTAGAAAATATCACAGATTTTGTTTTCATTGTGTGTCATATTCCATGGGCTAGTATCAAAACCTTTGATCAAAGGAACTGCAAAGATTAATTATAGCACCTTGTTAAAAGCCACATAGTACCATGTCCTCATGAGTTTTCTGTGTAAGACTGACAAAGCTTAGAGAATCTGTAGCCCAACTGTTGATTGGAAACTTCCGGTCTCAATATTTAATAGTTGCAAGTTCATTGGAGAGGTCTGTTTCAATTCTCATTGTTGTCTTTAAAGTATCAAAATATACATTAAATAAGTCTCAGAGCTTCTTTGAAAATTAAGTAAATTGGTCCTTTTCACATACACAAAATAGTGTTTGGTAAATAACGAGCTCTGTAAACTCATTAATCATCATCATCAATACATTACAATCCTATTCCCATTTGCTTTCTATGATTGAAAAGATTACTTTCACAAACCAATATACCTAACTAGGCTAAAATCTGATTTGAATTTCTATAATTTAGTAGAGAATGGTTTGATCAGTTTAATTTACAAAAGTTTCAATTATACTTCATAAACTTTTTCTGATATGATTACAGGTTTTTTTTTTTTTTTTTTTTTTTTGGTAGTTCAGGCTGGCCCTGAGCTCACTATGGAGCCCAGGCAAGCCTTGAACTCAGCAATCCTCCTGCCTCTGCCTCCCAAGTGCTGGGATTACAGGCTTGAGCCACCAAGCCCGGCATCTGTGGTATGAGGTACTGATTGCCAGTGGGCGTACCACACCCAATATTGTTGTATGTGGTTACTGGGGATTGAACCAGGGACCTTGTGCTTGCGAGGCAGGCGCTGGAACCACTGAGCCAAATCTCTGGCCCATAATTACACCGTTTTAATCAGGGATGGCTGCAGTTCAAACAGGGCATTACTTTCTAAAAAATCTTATTACACTCTTCATTGGCTTAACTCCTTTCAAAACTTCCAGGGGAAAAACACTCTTCTGTTAAGCATGCTGGGCACAATCATTGAAGAGAAAATAGCAAGAGAAAAATAAATCAACAACATGTTCTGTAATTGAGATATTATTACAATACAATCATTCCGAAAAAATGTCTTAGTGTCTCAAAAGTTGTCAGGAATGATTTCAGAATGTTAGCACTAACTCCATGGGGTGAATGTTACCTTATGAAAATTTCTGATTGATCCAGTTCTATTTCACAAAGGTGATATTTTTCTTAATCACCATATTATGCCCAAAGTTCTATTCAATTCCTAGTTCAATATCAATTTTTAGTAAATAATAGAGGGCTTTTACTGCTGCAAATATTCGCTGTTCTCTACATATAGATTGTTCTTGGATTTTTTTTAAGCAGAATTTTGTATAAAGGGTACTTGACAAAGAGACTCAACATCCAGTTATACCTTCTAACTCTGGCAAATGCTGAATAAAACCAGAGAGAAAACTTACCCAAGCCTTATTTGAGTCAGAATTTAAAACAGATTTTTCTGTCTTCAGAAAAATAATTCTAAAAGCATTTGTGGTATATTGAAAATCACATTGATTTCTGCTAGAGATCAAGAAGAGTTTCTAACTGCGTCTGTGCCATATAACCTCAGTCATTTAATTCCATTTATTTAAAGCTCTAATGTCTATTTCCAAGTAACATTTCTGTTTCCTATTGACACATTTCCTTCTTCTTTCTCTCTTTGCTGTGCCATCGCCAAGTTTCTCATATTTCCAGTAAGTCACCTACATTTGAGATTCTAGTGAAGTGATCACATTCTGCCTTTCAAGAAATTACTTTTTGTTAAGTTTCTTTCCTTTTAATTAGACATCTTTTTGATATATTATTCTAAGAAGTCTTGCTGCCAGAGAAGGACTTATGATCCATGCTGAGAACAGGTTTCCTACTTTTCAGACATTATTTATAAATTCCAGTTCTTTGTTGATCAATATTTGATATTTGATCACTTTCTGCCTCACTTCCCCAGGAAGCAATTTTACCAAGCTTATATTTCTTCAGTCTACATTTTCTAGAACCTCAGTTACAGCATTATATTTGTAACTTTATTTTACCAAATTAGTTTCTAACTTTCTACTGTTTTTAGATGAATATAATAGGTACTGTCTCATTTAAGACTTCAGTACAATAAAATGATTCTCCAAAATACTCACTGATTTTAGCTATTTCCTTGTATTTAAGTTATTTAGAAAAGCCTTTTACATTCAACTTTTCTGTTACTAATTTTTGCTTAAACTTCACAAGTCTTTGTCCTAACCATATTTGTATGTTTGGGTAAGCATTCTGTGAGACAAAAGCTTGAAACTCAATAAAGGGACATCATATTACCTTTTATACCTCATCCCTTGTCTTGGGGAGAGTCATGTTTCTCTTAAAGCCGGTTCAGGCTGACAGAATTTGTTGCTTGGATGAACCGTCACAATACTATGTAATACATGGCCAAGATTAGAGGACTGCTTTGCCTCTTGCTTTGCCTCTTTTCTCATTAGACAAGTCTACATTTGTCTTTATTCAGTCAGTAAGAATGACATGCTGTTAGCAAATTCTCAGGAATAAGGGATCATGTGCTTCAGTGACCACATATGATTCTGTAAGTGTGCCAAGACATTAGAGCCTACTTGCTAGAGTTCCACTAGTTATTCCTGAGTAACACCTTCAATCAGCCCCACCCAGTAACACAGAGGGCTGGTCACGCCATGCCAGGGACTAGCTTTCATATTTGAGCATAATATAGGAGACTTTTAAAGTGAAACTTACCCAATAAATTAACTTTTAAAGAGCTTTTTCAAAGTTAACTGGCAAGAAATTCACTTTTGTAACTTTCCTTTTTAACCTATCATTGTGATTAAAGACTTTATATATTCTTTTCTTCTTTATAAGTTGCTTTTCACTTGGTTTTGTGTACATCTACAGCTGTTCAAGGGATTCCATTAAACCTCTGAGAACCAAACATGTCAAATGTCTCTCATAAATAATAGTGAAGAAGAAATCAAGGTATTTAAATATTACACACCGCCCGCTTTTCCAGATGTTAACTCTGCTTTCTTCCAATAAATCTCTGTTTACCATGGGCAAGTATCACATGCTACAAACAAGTATCTTCACCTTGAAAGTCAGCTGTATATTTTTTTAAATAATAGAATTAGGAATGTCCTATTATCACAGTTAATTGACATCTCTGCCTCCAAACTGTCAGGGACTCACACTACTGTAGATAAGCAAGAAATTTAAAAGGAGGCGGGAGAGTTGCAATGTCACTAGCCAAAACCATTTTGGATTTTTTTTTTTTTTGTAATTTAAGAAGCTCTTCTTAACATCCAAGTAAGTCCTACAAAAGCCTATTTTAAATGTTTCAAAAATAGAGCATGTTTATTTTCAAATAATTCAATGTTCAGAATAATAACAAAAGGAAATGTATCATTGAAGAATGATGCCTAAAATAGCTCTTTTGATTTCAATACATTATAGTGACAAATAGCCTATAACAAAACAAAGACAGATAATTTATCTTGTAGCTGTTCCTTTGCCCATTTGTTTGGCTAAACATGGGTTGAGTCAAGAATAAAATGTATATATTGATTTAATTTAAATCCTTACACATTTAAAGATGAATCCTAGGAAAAGAAGAGACTACTGGCCCAATTTTAAGGCAGCAAATTTATAGGTGACATTTTTTCCACATAAACTTACACATAATTTTCTATGACTTTGTGCCACTAGTTGGATTAGCAATAGTGTTCATACACTATTTGTATAAGTAATGAGTTATTCATTATAAAGTATATAGGCTTTCTCTGATTCACTGCTCCATAAATTTGGATATCAACTAAATATCTCTAAAAGCCTTATAAAAATTCCTCTAATTTCATTTTCTCATATTTTATTTTGGAAGCTTTAAACATTTGTGAATAAAATATTCTATAAATCAGACCAAATCTATGTGTATTTCAGGTATAGGTATGGCAATGATTCTGGTTATTTTTATTTTCCGGTAGTATAATAGATACTTCCTTCCAAAGTCAGGATTGAGAAAGAAGTGCTAGGAAACCTAATTATACTGATAAATGTAAGATACTATTTAACTCAGCTTTAATGTTAATAAAGTCAACACTGATCCAGTAGTTTTTGATACCTATATCTATTTCTCAATTGTTGCTAAGTAAAAAGAAGTGAGGGGATAAAATTAACTAACATACTCAAATTTCACTTATTCATTTAGTTTACATTACTTGGAGATGTAATAGTCAGAAGAAATGAAACCAAAAACAGTAAAAATAAATTCACTTATAGAACCAGGCATACAAGCTGTGAAAGAAGAAGCAGGTCAAAAAGGGAATTTTTACTTTATGTCATTCTGTTTCATTTGATAAATTCATAGCATTATTTTTAAACCCAAATAATGTCAATATACATGTTTATACTGTGAATGCATATATCCAATAACATGAAAAAACAAAATGCAAAGTTGTTATTGAGACACTGATTATCATTTCATATTGGAAAATGCCTGCCTAAAAAAAGGAAACAAGTTAAATTGTGGCACAGCTGCAAGATGCATGGTCATGCCAGTGGGTTAAAGGAATTCATGTAGAATGATATTTGGACAAATGGTTAGGTTGAGAAAATGTACTGTGTGTCATTCTTTTGTATGAGAAAATGGAAAAATAAGAAAATCTATGTATCTGCCCACTTGGGCACAAACAACAGAGGGTAAAATTCGGGAAATCAGTCCCCTTTTGAAATGAGTGGAACGGGATTAGAAGAATCTATAACAAATAGCATCACTCTTACAGTGCTTCGTGCAGTTCCAACTTTAAGAACCATTTAAATGTTTCATATTTTTTTAAAAAGTGAAATTAGAATAGTGAGATTATAAAATACAAATACAAAAACTGAAACCTATTACAATTACTATT
Source organism: Thryonomys swinderianus (assembly GCA_004025085.1). Classification (NCBI taxonomy): domain Eukaryota; kingdom Metazoa; phylum Chordata; class Mammalia; order Rodentia; family Thryonomyidae; genus Thryonomys; species Thryonomys swinderianus. Next base: position 51,950 of record PVIC010003608.1, on the reverse strand, counting down.
ATCTTCACAGTCAGGAAACAATAGAGAAGGAAAAAGATACAACTTTGGCAACTTTTATAGTATTTAAATTATTCATGCTCAAGAAAAAAATATTACTCTGAACAAATTTTTCACAGAAGCATGGACTAGCAATCAAAATTATTTTTTAATATATTTGTTTTAGAAGTTTCAATAAATTGTCGTTAATAGGAAATAGATTTTGCTCTATGGAAGAAGTGAGTGGATATGAGAGAGAGAGAGAGAAAGAGAGAGAGAGGGGTGTAAAATAAACTGATGTTGAACTAGAATGAAAAGTAATAAAGTGAACCCAATAGAAATGTTACAGATACACATACATGCAAGTAAATCTTTCCTAGCTGTGTCAATTCAGAAATTTTTAAAGCAGTGACATTCCAGTAGCAGGTCTTGATTTCCAAAATTCATTTTCCATTAAGTATCCCTGGAGAAATAGCTAATTTCAAACACTTAATAAATCTGGAATATCTTCTTGTGCTGTAAACTAAGGAAGTATCAAAAGAATGCAAAAGTCACCTGGACTTGAGGGAGTCATTAGCCAAATATGGATAATTCTGTGAATATAATATGAACATTTGAGTCAAATTTATATTAATTCATAAATGGAAGATAGAGAAAGTGGTTCCTTATAGCAAACAAAGGATGATTAAGAATTATAAAAATATGTATTATAATGAAATTTTATTCAGAAAAGAATTCACAATGAAAGCTGAAATTTCTAGGCAAAATATTTAAGGAAGAACAAGATATTTTTATAGTTTCAAAGTATCTTTTCTTAAAATATTCAATGTTATCCAACTGTCAACCTTGCTTAATCTCAATTGAAACATGAAATGATATTTAAAAGCAAATTCAGTGGGTTATATGAAATAACTTGCACATTTTCTTAAAAATATCAACACCACTAAACACAAAAAAATGTATAAACAATTACTGAAGTTGTTAAAAGGATAATACCGTTAAATCCAATGGAGGATCTAGCACTTTTCTTTGTTACTGTGTAAGTGAACAAAATCTAAATACAATCTCCAGATTAGATAACACATTTTATGGATGTTAACATCTGAATCTTGTAAGTACAGTAAACTGAGGTTATATAAGAGAGGTTCTTATGTTAGGAAATACACACAGACAAGTAAAGAGCATCATTTCTGCAACCTACTGTCAAATGTTCAGAAAAAATAGCATGCACATATGTTTGCCTATGATTGTAGGTGTATATTTCTGGCAGAATAGGCTAAGGTGGTAAATTAACATTTAGGAATCTATATGGAAGTTATGTGGAAATTCTTTGTCCTATTGTTGCCGCCTTCTATAAAACTTCAAATAAAAATTAAAAGAAAAAAAATAAGAGGAATGGAATTATTATGTGGTATAGATATTGACTAATGAAATAAAAGCTGAAAAAACTATTACATGTTATAGAATATAATATGAGGACATCTTAATCATTTCTTTAGTGCCTTCATACAGTAGTACTTTCTGTCACTACATAAAAACAGATAATTTAAAAACTTTTTGGATACCTCTTAATACTATATCTTTAAATCACTAAGCCTAGAATAAGTACAAAACTAGTTTGAAGTCCAAGACAATAAAGCTTTCAGTCTTAATCGGGTCCAATTACTTTCATGAAAGTTAATCTCTTGAAAGAGTATGTTTTCATCATAATACCACCATATCTACAGGATATAGTCAATTCTTCTTTCCCATGTTTGCTGTTGGAGCTTTTAGTCCCCTTCAGAGTTGAAACAGAGGGAGATCAATAAGAAATAAGAAAATTTTTTATTGACCAGAATAGCTGTGTACTCTTTCGAGCTGGCAGACATCTTATGAATATTTTCATTGATTCTTTTAAGTTCTGATCCATGACAGGAAGTTTTCTCCTTGATGTTTCCCTCCACAGTATCCTGCGAGTCTAACATCTCACGATACACTTTGATTTTATTTTATCAGTTGTGATTTCACGGGCCATTTAACTAGCTCTACTGAAAATGACCTAATACGACCCCTACCATGTACTTTATGTGTAGTACCCATTTAAGCAACACTGTCACATTCTTTGTTCCGATCAATTCTGGGAAAACAAGATGATCTTAAAGCAGCACACTTCATTTTCGACTCAATATATGGGGACACCAACTGGCCTTTTCTTACTTTCCCCACTTCCTGGGCAGGAGTCACGCAAGATTTACTGCAACCCCCCCCCCCCTCGGTTCCAGGGGATGCACAGGATAGTTTACGAGTTCTACCATTAAAATTCCTTTCTGTTAAGCATCATCTGTCTTCCATAAAGAATAATAAAACTCCTTCTAGAACTCCCCAAAATCTGCTCTCAAACTATTGTCACAGCAGAAGGGATCTGAATATCATAGTTCTTCAAAATTATAATAGAAGACCTCAGTTCTTGTTGGTAGGAGATATCTATTGTACTTAATTGTTCAAATAAATTTTCCCATTTGTGACTCCTCAGCAAAGTGAGACCCTGTCTCAAAAAACAAAACAAAACAAAACAAAAACAAAAAAAAATCAAGTAACTAGGTGCAGAACATTTGGACTTTAAGCATATTAGGGATACTTGGTGTGTTAATAAAATAACAAATAGGTCAGTAAACACAAAATCAGTACTTAATATATTCATGTGATTTTAACAACGGAACAACTTGGTATCTCTCACCCAATCTTTTGCAGCTCTGTCAGCCAAAACTTCACCCAGCAGCAAGACCAAAGTTTTATGCCACCATTGCTCTCTCCTTGTTTTAAGGTCTCTACACATGTTTGTCTGATTTCTTCTAGAGACAACAGGCACAACCATAGTCACACAGTGATCTCAGAACAAGGGTTTTTGGCATCAAGTCCTATGAGCTCTTCTGCCAATATTCTGAGACCTTTTTATTACAGGACATCTCACACACAAAGTATTTTTAAATATAACCCAGATATAGATTGACTCAAGTACAAGGCAGAATTTAAGGCAGAAGTTACATCTTAAAAACCACATAATAGAATTGATAGTAGAAAATATGCAGATTGGAGTTGAGGTAAATAGCCTGTATATTAGGAATCTCAGATAAGTACATATATTATCTACCACTTCTACTGTTTTAATAAAACAATTTACCTGTATAGATAAATAAAAACCAACATAGTTTTTATGTTAGACAGTCCAATCTATAGTTAAATATATAATAATAATATAGAAGGCATCATTTATAAATATCAATAAATTATAGCTTCTTTAACCATATAAGTTTTGCTTCTCAGTGTCAAGAATTTGGGGCTAAAGAGAGCTCTAAGGATCAAATAATTTAATCATTCCCCTTTGTCTCCATAAGAAGCTATAACAGAATTTATTTCTCAAAAAAAAGGAGATGGGGTGACTTATAAAATGAAGATTCTTTGGTCCCAACAGTCCACACATATATGCAAGAACTTATCCACACATGTTTAAGATGATCCACCCACAACATAGAATCAATCTGTTTGCCAGAGTATTTCTTGATTTAATTGCAAGGTTACTATAGCAATCAGGATTTGATATCTTTAAGTATCCTTAAAGTGCCACAAATCTAAGAGATTTTAAATTAAGGTCCATTAAATGCAATATGGATTCTTTAGAAATATATTGAACACAAAATCATTAGGGCTTTCTGATCAAATGAGAACATATTAGATTGTTCTCACAAGTGAAAAGTTTACCCTAATCTTGAATCAAAATTTCTCAAAAAAGACTAACAAGTATCCCACAGATGGAGATTCAGGTACCTAGACTGAGCTTGAGAGATTATTATTCAGTAAATCTCAGGCCTGCATTTTAATTTTTAACAAATATTCCACATTATTGTATTGTAGGTAGTCACTGGGCAAAATTTTTGTTTGTTTGTTTCTGTTTGTTTGCAGTATCAGGGATCAAACTCAGTGACTTATACTTGCATGATAGATGCAGAGCCACTAAGCTAAATCTCCAGTACTGAGCAAAGTTTTTAAAGTAACAAAGTTGTAAATTAGTGGCCTATTGACGCAGGGGAACAAGGCTTAACTCCCCACCTGAAATGCAAGTTTGTGTTCTCTAAAAATTGAAGAATGAATTTTTAGGAACAATGGAGGTTTAAGCAGGAAAAATGTTATTGAGAAAGCAAGCTTTTGCCTAAGAGAGGCAAAAGGGGGAATCCAGAAATGTGGGTAACCCACCCATCTCACTTTTTACAGGGCTTTTATGAAGCAAAGCCATGAGGTGAGGCAGATCAATAGCATTGCAAATACAGTAGTGTAGGTAGCATTGATACAATGAGAAAATAGACAAAGCCATGATCAACCAATAAGATTACAACAAGTATAACTGCTCAGGTAATAGTGATTAAATGGAGATCCAATGAGAAATCAAGTTGTATAGGGTCTTTGTTGTCAGGAGACTCTTTTAGGTGGTCCAAAGTCCTGGCCCTCTATCTGGGGAATTTGCAGTTGTTGACTTCCTGGGGAGGGGATGGATCTGGATCTTGACCCTCCATCCCAGGAGGAGAATGAGACCTGTGGCTCACTGCTTTCTGGGAGCATAGTTTTTCATTGATGGTGTTGACCTTTAGAAGGATCATCTTTTTTTGCAAGTCTTTCGAAGGCCAATTCTATCTATCTGCCTAGCATAAGTCTAGCTATCTTTTCTACCTATAGTACTATTACTAATTATCTTAGGTTACCTGTGGCTGACAAAGGAATAAGTCAACTACTAAGTGTGAAGAATGGAAGAATGATGAAATACAGACCAAATAATAGATGTACTGTTCAAAATGAAAGTAACACAGTTGTAGTAAGATGAAACTGTTTCTATCCAAGCAGTTCTCTAATGCTTAGTTGCCACATACAAACCTGGCTCTGTCCCAAAGGGAAGAGCTATTCTTCAGGATTAAAACAAATATGAAATTCTGGGCTTCAGGAAATTTTCAAATGATTAAGTAATGTTTTCCTGCCCTGAGCTAACTGTCCTATATTGCAGACTAGATACAAATTTTGCAAAAACACCATGAATCTTGCCCTCCACGTCCCATGATTAATAACTACAGTTGACAGTAAGAAAAGATCCTATTAAACTTTTAAAAAATGAAAGTATAAAACAGTAGTTGCTGATGCCATTGAACTGTTGAATTATTTCTCAGGGCATCGAAGCTAGGATAGGACAACAGAAATAGATGATAATTGATCAGAGAGGTCATGCGGATTCTATATTGAATTTTTTTTACAGATCAGGAAGCCAAGAGTGTAAATGACTTTGCCTGTTCCTTAAGAAAGAGGAAAAGAGAAAGAGAAGTGGAAGGGAAAATGAGACATATCTAATGGCCTTGCCCTGAAGAAAAGTAGCATTGAATTGGCAGACTAAAATCATGGGCAAGACAGAGGCCTCAGCTGAAGCCAATGGAAATGGCTGCATTCAAGGGCGAGATGGACTAAAATACCTATCGGAATCTCAGAGAAGACTAACAGGAATCCCTCTTCCCCACTGCTTCTCTAAGATTTCTAGCACCAGACTGAGGCAGAATTTGACACAATCTAACACTAGAAGTTAAGTTTTGCTTGCACATTGGGAATTTATGGTTCAAAAATTTTGAATCTACTTTACATTATCATAGTTCATTATACATTGCTATCCCAGAGACCTTGATATACGCCACTAAGATTGAGCTCTTTCTTCTTTTCTATTTCATTTGTAAAGAAAAGAGTCATCCTATTACCAGTGGACTAGAACAGCAGAAATGTGCACTGCTGTGTATGTGGCCACAGTATTGGTATCTAACTGTGGAGGTTTATTGTGTTGTTGATGATTTTTTTTTTTTTTGCCACTAGGAAAAATTCAGAATTCCAAAATTCAGAACTAAAGTATTTTCTTATGAAGTTTGTACTATGTGAGCACTCTAAGCTGTCTTAGGGCTAATTTGCTCATTTTTAAAAGAGACCCAGGATATCCACTGTGGAGGTTTTGTTCTAATTTGGAAGAGAATAATCCTCAATTTCCTTTTGCTATATATTCTTTGTCAGACTTCAGTCAAAAATACACTGCTTTGTAAATAGCATATGCAGAATGATAAAAATACATATCAATTTATTGAGCCACCTAATGCAACTGCTCTTTTTAATCATTGTTAAGCATGTTTGTAATTTCTTCTTTCTCATTCATGAATTCTTTCTACAAAACCTTTCCTCTTCTGATAGGGAATATTTTAATTCTTTGTCTGAGTTACAAATGCAAAGCTCTATTTCTACAACACAGTGATGAACATGCCTCTGATCACCTGATACTTGGAAGTCTGCTCCTCTCCTGTACAACAGCTTCCTCAGGAACATTCTTCAATCATCCAAGACACACTATCCCTGGGGCTGAAACAACAGAAATGTGAGGCTGGGAGAGTGTTCCCTAATTTATATTTTGTGCTTGCTAAAATCTGACATCTTTCTACCTTTCTCAATCTCTATTTTCCTGGTAAGTTTCCAGTCAAAGCTTCTAGCTAAAACAATCTAATTTCCAGCCTCTGACACACATACACTCTGTCCTCAATCAAATTTAACTATTTTCTGAACACTAAACTATCTAACCTCTATTCTTAGTTTGACCCATTTATTCAAATGGCTAGTTTTCTTGTTAATAACTTCTACCAAAAAAACAAAACAAAACAAAACAAAAAACAAATAAACAAACAAATCAGGTTTCTAAACTTCTATGTTAAAAATATGATATGTAGAATACAGAATAAGAGTTTACAACTCTTTACAACATATAAGAAATGGTTAATTTTTTACACTAATTAATATAAAATTTAAATCTCTAAAGTCTGTTTCCTTTAGTCAGCCAAAGAAAAAAACCTTCCCTTCCCTTCAAAATTTTATTCCAGAAATATATTCAATACCTCTATTTCAAATACTAAACCAGTCCTCCTTACATCATTGAAAAAGCTTTAACTCCAAATCAAGATTATACATACATACATACATATATATATATATATATATATATATATATATATATATATATGAACTTAGAAAAGGAAGGAAAGATGAAAAAAGAAGCCACACACTCTGCAATATCTAGAACTAAGCCAAATAAAACTAGCTACTTTTATTTAGAAGCACAGTGTATAAGATCAAGTAATCCATACCAAGAAACCAAATCACCTTAAATGACTCCTTCTGCTACAACACTAACTATTAGCATAATTAATTTACAGAGCAGAATATTGACATGCAGTGTCTCTAAGGGAAACTGTCAAGTACCATCACATATAGTAAAGTCTATCCAGGGCTACTATAGACTGGATAGTGTCCTTTCAACATTCACCTCTTGAAGCCCTAATTTCCCAAGTGACTGTATTTGTATACAAGTGTTATGAGAAGGTATTTATGCTACAGAGGTTTTATTCATAAAGTCTCTGCCTTAGCCAATATCTCCAAGAGTTTTACCTAACCTGATTTATAGCAGGTTTATTGTTTCTGTTTTAATGTTTAAATCTTGAATCCATTGTGAATTTAATTGTGTACATGGTGAAAGACAGAGGCCTAGTTTTAGTTTTTGGCAGGTTAAAGCCCAGTTTTTCCAGCACCATTTGTAAGGGGGGGGGGTCTTTCCTCCATTGGGGATATTAGGTTCATTGTCAAAGATAAGGTACCTTAGTTTGAGGGGTTGTTTCTGGATCTTCTAATCTATTCCAAAGGTCTTCAAATCTGTTACTTTGCCAGTACCAGACAGTTTTTTTTTATCACAGTGGCTTTATAGTAGAGTTTTAAGTTTGTGATTGTAATACGCCCTGCCATGTCATGGCTGTTTAGAATTACTTTTGCTATTCAAGGTTTCTTGTGGCTCCAGATGAATTTTTGTTTCATTTTCTCTAGCTCTGTGAAGTATACCATTGGAATTTCAATTGGAATTGCATTGAATCTGTATAGTAGTTGTGGAAGTATAGTCATGTTGACAATTTTGGTTCTCCCTACCCAGGAACAAGGGATGTCTTTCCACTTTCTGATATCCTTTTCTATCTCATTTTTCAGACTCCTAGAGCTTTCAGAGTAGAGGTCTTTCACCTACTTTGTTAGATTGATTCCTAGATATTTCATTTTTCTGGGTGCTATTGTGAAAGGGATTGACTCCACAATTTCTCTTTCAGTGAGTCTGTTTTTTTGTGTAGATATAGACTGTTGATTTTTGAGCATTGACCTTGTATCCAGTAACACTACTAAATTTGGTAATTAAATCTACCAGACTTTTGGTTGAGTTTTTAGGGTCCTCTAGATAGAGTATCATATCTGCAAATGATGACAGTTTAACTTCTTCCTTAACCTATCTTTATTCCTTTTATGTCTTTGTCTTGGCTGATTGCTATGGCTAATATTTCTAGTACTATATTGAATAAGAGTGATGACAGCAGGCATCTTTTTCTCATTTCTGATCTTAATGTAAAAGGTTTTATAGTTTTTGCCCATTAAAATGATGCTGGCTGTTGTGGGATGTCATCCTACTAAAAAGTTCTGCACAGCAAAAGAAATCACTGTCACTCCTACAGGACAACCAACAACATGTGAAAAAGTCTTTACTAGCTGTTTGTCAGACAAAAGGCTATTATCTACAAAATATAATGAACTTAAACAAATCAGTCTCCCAATTCAAAGGACCCAATTCAAAAATGGGCATCTGAAATGAACACACAGTTCTCAGAGGCAGAAGTCAAAGCAGCCAAGCAGCATATGAAGAAATTTGCAACATCACTGGTCATTCAAGAGATGTAAATGAAAACAACACTGAGATTTCATCTCACTCCACAAATAATGGCTGCTATTGCAAAATCAATCAACAATAAATGGTGGCAAAGCTGTGCGGAGAAAGGAACCCTTCTCCACTGTTGGTGGGATTGTAGACTTGTGCAACCATTGTGGAGATCTGTGTAGAAATGCCTCAGATAACTAGGACTAGAGATCCCATTTGACCCTGCTATGCCCCTGCTCGGAATATACTCAAAGGAATTAAAAAAAAAAAATTGTAAAGACAGATGTGCATCCTTGTTCATAGCAGCTCAGTTTGTGATAGCCCAATCTTGGAAACAACCCAAATCCCTATCAAATGGAGACTGGATAAAGAAGGTGTTTTATTTTTATTTTTTAATGGACTATTAGTCTACTATAAAGAATGACAAGATTCATTCATTTGTGTGCAAATGGATACACCTGGAGGACACACTAATAAGTGAAAGAAATAGATTACAGATATGCAAATACCAGATCTTTTGTTTGATATGAGCACCTGTAGATGCAAATGAGCTCTAGATAGTATGACAATTTTTGTAGAATGGGAATTTTCCAAAGGAAATTTAGTGTGGGAATGTAATGAGGAGAAGAAATAAATATGATTCTGAAATAAAATAAAAGAGCATGTTTATAGGGGATGGGTGGCTAGGGATGTGGGTAAAAATGAGAATTAACTTGTGTTATATGCCAGGCATGGTGGCTCACGCCTATAATCCCAGCACTTGGGAGGCAGAGACAGGAGGATTGCTGAGATCAAGGCTTGCCTGGGCTACATAGTGAGCTCAGAGCCAGCCTGAACTATAAAGCAAGACTCTGTCTCAAAAAAAAAAAAAAAAAAAAAAAAAAAAAAAAAAAAAAAAAAAAAAAAAAAAAAAAAAAAAAAAAAAAAAAAAAAAAAAAAAAAAAAAAAAAAAAAAAAAAAAAAAAAAAAAAAAAAAAAAAAAAAAAAAAAAAAAAAAAAAAAAAAAAAAAAAAAAAAAAAAAAACTTGTGTCATATACTGGTACAAATGTCCCAGTGTTGAGTGTAATTGTGAGCTGTAAATAAATGTACCAATAAAGAATTGAATTTTTAAAAGAAGGTATTTATGATTAGTGATGTAATACAGTTAGGGCTACAGCTCAGTAGGATTAACATTTTTACAAAAGGAAATACCATAGAGCTTATTCCCATCTTCTTTCTCTGAAGATACACCCTGAGAAAAGGTATTGTCAGGACATTAACAAAAAGTAGTCACATGCCATCAAGAAAGGTGGATTTTACTAGAAAACAAATCTCTTGAAACCTCACACTTGACTTTTAGTATTGAGAATTATGAGAAATAAATTTACATTACCCTAAGCCCTTGGTCCATGGTACTTTGCTCGGGTAGCCCAAGAAGGTTAATGTAAAAACCAAAGACAAATTTTTGGATTCTTTTTAGTCACCTTATAATAATTATTCCTGATTCCTTTATTCTAATTTTCCATGAAGAATAGGTAACACACACATTTTATACACAGACACTTTGGAGGAAAATAGAAGAATCACTCCACAATCTATAAGGCACAATCTATCCATTTTCAACCTCATAAACAGAACACTATCTTCTGAGGTTATCCATGACCAGAGAAAATCTTGTTCTGCATCTTCAAGGGGCTTCAGGTTTCTCAGATACCATATTCACTTTGCTAGTAACTTCTTTGAAGACAGACAGGAGTCTTATTTGAGATATAACTAGTAAAACATAAACACCACAAGTGTTTAATGGAAATAAAATTCAGTGCAGGGAATTTTTACACAGATAATAAGAGAGTTGAAAATTCCCAGGCCATGGCCCTCATCTGTTCGGGAAGGGCAAAAGAAACAAGGAGAGTAACCAGAACCTAATGGGCTGCTGTCATAATCTGTTTGAACTGCTATATCAAAATTTCATATACAGATTGGATATTTTTCACAGGAAGAAACTGGAAGCCCATCCTCAGAGAACTTAAGAGATTCATTGTGAGCTAAGGGCCAATTTTCTAAACAGAAATCTTTTCACATGGTAGAAGAAATAATCTCTTTGGGCCCTTTTTCATTGGCACTAATCCTTCTTATGAGGAAAAAGCCTCCATCACCCATTTACAAATACCACCACTAGGCTTGGATATAAATTTCAATGTAAATTTGAATATGAATGAAGACTTTAGCACCTTGATTATCTTCAGAATCTGTTCTCACAGCCTACACATCAGACATGTGCAAGAAAAAAGGAGGAAAAGAAATATCTTAGCTCTTCTCTCCTGCCTATTAATCAACTTCCCACCTAGGCTCTTTTTCACCAAATATGTGGCCAAAACTTTCTAGCTGCTTCCACTTCTTCTCTCTCTTTCTCTCCTGGCAGACGAATAGGTAGTGACCCTTTAAGAAGGTGATGGAGGTGATGCAGATGACGCAGATGACACAGATGACACAGACCAATCATACATTGCTAAAAGCTACTTCCACTCTTGCTCTTAATCACACACTGCTGCTATCATTGCTCCCTCCCTCTTATCCAATCACATCCCAAGGCATGTAACTTCCATAGTAAAGGACAGAAGATTCTCAAATGACAGGGAGTCTGGGAATCATGATTCCACTCACCTTCTGGAGCTCATCAGACAGTGCCAGTAACTGGCCCAGGCCAGGTGACATCTGGTTCCCAGACATGGGGCACACTGCTATGGGTAATCCTCCCCTCTCTTGGCACAACCCCATGGGATAACAAGGATCAACAAAGACAATAACTAGTGCCCCCAGCCTGAGTAGTCCACATCAATGGGTGAGATAGTTCTCCCCTATCAGGCCCCTTCCTCACCTATCAGGTGGTGGTCAACATTTGTTTATCAGGCCCCCTGGGTAGTCCGCATCACGTGTGACTCAATTTTCGCCTATCAGGCCCTGACCTCACCTATCAGATGGCAGTCAACCCTTGTCTATCAGGCCCTAATGTTGCCCATCAGGCAATGGCTCGCCCCTCAACCTTAGCCTACAAGGCCCTAGCATTGCCTATTGGCAATGACTCTTTCTACCAGTCATGTTTTGCCTTGACCTTTGTAATTCCTTTACCCTTGGGCTTCTCACTGCCCCCCTTGTCGCTGTCCTATTTGTTGTTGCACTTACCATGGGCCCTACCTCAGAGTCATCATCTTTACCTCAGGCTCCCATGCCAGCATCATCATCTTGGGATCACAAGTCCAATGGCAATACACCGCCACTTTATCCTTTGATTTCTGCACAGGTTTAGCCTTCAGCTATCTCCCACCCCACCCCTCACCCTGTTCAACCTTTCTTTTGCCCCAGCCCCATCACAGCCTGCCCTGTGACCCTTCATGAGGGTGATGAGTACTGGATCCCCACTCCCCAAAAAGCACTCACATACCTGCATTCTGCAGTAATCAGGCCCTCAAAGTCTGCTGGTGCTCTCTTTGCTTGAAAATTTTGCTCCATATGCCAATTGCATGACCTATTGGCTAGCCACTGCTCATGCTGCCCTTGCCCAGGTGACTTCCTTGTCTTCAAGGCAATTTGTTTTTTGGAGTGTGAGTGCCACATGTGCACAAATCTTTTGGGTGTGATTCCCATTACTGTGGATCCATTCAAGGGGATTGTCCTCTCTTCTGACCCTAATGTTCAGGCACAGGAGGGGGGGACAACAGTATTTTGACCAGGTTTGTGAATGTGGGCTCTGAGCCTGGCAGCAGATGCCTTCCTGCCAGGGTATTTTGCCTCTTTATCATTTGGTTCAATGCCCCAGTGAGACTTTCCCAGACTTCTGCCAGCATGTCATCAAAGCTGTGACATCTAAAGTTTCTCACCCGGATGCTTGTGCAGCCATGATTAGGGACCTTGTCTTTGAAGGGTGACAAAAGCTGTTTCAGTCAGCAATTGCCCCTCTACAATAAGGTTCTCTTGATGACTGGATCCTTGCCACCAAGGACATTGGTACTTCTGCTCACAGCACTGAATCCCTGGACTCATCCCTTACTGAGGCTGATGCTATGGCTGTTGGATCTCGTGGCCCCCATAGCCCTGTCTGCTGGAACTACCAGTAGCCTGTACAGGTTCATGCTGCCTGTCCCTCCCTACCTCTTCCACCGCCTGCTTCATTTCCCCCTTCTTCTACTGCTGTCCCTGTTACTTCACCTGTTCCAACTGCCTGTCATTGTCCCTCCACTCCTTGCCCTTGCTGCACTCATGGTTACTACTGGAAGCATGACTGCTGTGCCAAATATCACTGTAATGGCATGCCCCTACCCCCTCTTCAGGGTGTAGCTTCTCCCATGACTGCACCTGCCACTTTTCAGGCCCCTTTAAACTGATTTCAGGGCAAGTCCCAGCCCCTTCCCAAGGGACATCCCTTGATACACATGTACTCAGTTCTCCATCAGGGCACCAGGTCTTATTGTCCACTGCTCTTGACCTTTTTAAGCCCCAGGTTTCGCTTTGTATTTCAGGCAATAGGTTTGAAATGCTTATCAATACTGGGGCAGATTGCACTGTCCTTAAAAGAGAAGAGGTCCCCACAGAATGGGTTTTTAAATCTGGTTCTTCAATCAGTGGGGTTGGAGACACCACATGCTCATGGACCACAACTTGACCCATTTCTTGGGCCCACCCTGAAGGGCGCCAAGAGACATTTATTCCTCTTATTCTTTTTTTGAGATAGGGTCTCACTTTGTAGTTCAGGCTGGCCCTGAGCTCACTATGGAGCATAGGCAAGCCTCAAACTCAGCAATCCTCCTGCTTCTGACTCCCAAGTGCTGAGAATACAGGCATGAGCCACCGTGCCAGGCACTGTGGTATGTGGTGTTGATTGCTGGTGGGCGTGAGTCACCAAGCCCAGCATTATATGTGGTTATGGATTGAACTCAGGGCTTTGCGCTTGCAAGGCAGGTGCTGGAACCACTGAGCTAAATCTCCGGCCCAAGTCCTCTTATTCTTAAAGATATGTCCCATAATCTTCTAGGTCAGGACCTCCTTGAGGCCATGGATGCAGTTATCACTACATCTTACCCTTTACAAAGACCAGGCCAATAGGCAGCATCTCCCAATCCTAAAGGCCACTGCCAGTTTTTTACCATCCTTGCCCATACCATTGTGTTGGACCTCAGATGCACCTGTTTGGGTTGAGAAGTAGCCATTACCTAAATTTAAACTCTAGGCACTCCACCATCTTATTTTCCAAGAGCTAGAAGCAGGACATATAGAGCCTACTACTAGCCCATGGTACCCCCATTTTTGTAATTCATAAAAAAGGGGGTGACTGCCAGGTGTGGTGGCTCATACCTGTAATCCCAGCACTCAGGAGGCTGAGACAGGTGGAATGCTGAGTTCGAGGCTTGCCTGGGCTACATAGTGAGCTTGGGGCCAGCCTGAACTACAAAACGAGACCCTGTCTCAAAAAAAATAAAGGGGGTGACTTCTACTTCCTATATGACTTGCAGGTAGTTAATACCATGACAAAGCCTCTGGGTGTCCCACAGCTTGGTTTCCCGTTTCTTGCAGTGCTTCCCTTACATCAAGCTCTCACTGTTATTGACCTTAAAGATTGCTCTTTCTTCATCCTGATACATGTGAATGATTGCCAATGCTTTGCTTTCACAGTGCCCTCTATAAATAACTAAGGGCCTGCTTTGTATTTTCAATAGTGCGTGCTTCCACAGGGAATGAAATATAGCCCTGTCATTTGTCAGATTGCTGTCAGGGCTACTTTAGACATGGCCACCCTGCCTCCCTCCTGCATGTTCTATCATTACATGGATGACATCTTGCTTTGCTGTCCACATGAACAGTCTATCAGGCCATCCCTGAAGTCTCCACGGCACTATAACAGCAAGGCTTTAAGGTGAATAGAGAAAAGGTTCAATTACAACCCCCTCTGCAATTTTTAGGTATCCAAATCTACCTCTCTACTAATGCAGGAGAGTTAAGGCCTAACTCCCCACCTGAAACTCGAATTTGTGTTCTCTAAAAATTGAAGAAAAAATTTTAGGAACGACGGAGGTTCGAGTAGGAAAATTTTGAGATAGAAAGCTTTTGCCTTAAGAGAGACAGAAAGGGGAAACCGGAAAGTGGGTAACCCCCTTACCTCACTTTTTAGAGGGCTTTTACGGAGCAAAGCCATGAGGTGAGGCGGGTCTGTAATGGGGGCTACCAATAAGATTTTTAAAAAGTGGACAGGTTACAACTGACCAATGAATACAGTGGGAAATTAACAATCAGACAGAAATTTTTGACTCTGACTCTTTTCCTGGGAGGTGGGTTAAAGTCTCAGCCTTCCACCCCAGGAGGTTGGCGCCTTCTTTAGAATATCTGATGGCTGCCTATTTGGACTCTCAATGACAGCTATTTATCTTACATGGGTCGGGTAGCTTTTCTCCAGCAGCACTAACCTCTAACTTGGCTTCTTTGTTTTCTTTCAAGGGCCAGTCTTATCTATCTGCCTACATATGTCTAGCTGGCTTTTTTTTTTTTTTACCTATAATACTACCACCTCATGTGGGGTCCTCAATATCCCCATCCCCTAACAGCTATCTCTATGATAACTTCAACAACTGCTTGGATAAATTAACTGGGCTTGTCCATGGCTTAATATTGTCTCAGCCCACCTTGAGCCACTCTTTCTATTGTTATACGGAAACACTGACCCCTCCTCGCCCTGCATCATTATACCCCAGGCTTGACCGGCCTTAAAAAAGGTAAACTTGGCTTTGCAGTTGGCTCTTTTTTACAGATATGACCAGCCCAAACCTCTCCAGGCTCTAATGTTAATTTCTCCCCCTAGGACTCTGCTTGTTTGTCTCTGGCGGTCTCAAAAGCCCATTGGATGGGTACATTGTGCTCATAATGTGTCACAGAGAAGAGTTCAGCCTTCCTGCTGCCTCCTAGCAGCTCTTATTATCCTAGCATGGAAGGGAGCTCTTCAGGGTTTTAGAAAGGAATTTGATAATATCATTATTCCTACCACAGTTTCCAGTCTTGAGGGTCTTATGTTCCTAGAAGACTTGGTACCCCTAGCCTTTGATGGGTATCCTGGTGAAATTTCATATCACTAACCTGATCACCCCATCTTGAAATTTTTACAGCCTCTCTCCTGAAACTTTATAAGCCCTATATCTAAACATCAAATTCCAGGTGTGCTCACTGTCTTCACTGATGGCAGTCCCCTTTGCTATGGATATTTCTGCTATAGGCCTAGACCTTCTTCTCCCACTCATCCAACACATCCCACTATTAAGATTCAGAGTCCCTTACTGGTTCAGTCCAACTAAAATAGCTCCCAGTTGTTATCCTGGCCCTGCAGGATTTCACTGAACCTACTAATGGGTTCACTGAAAGCAAATATGTTGCAGACTTCCTTCCATGTCTGACTTATGCCTACCTCAAAACCCTACTAGGGTCCCCACTTGAGGGATTTATTAAACAGGCCCAACACTTGGTGGAACAGTGAACATATCACATGTATTTACAACACCTCAAGGCCCATAGCAACCTACTTGACCCTTTGACAGTTAGTAATCATCTTATTGACAGAGCCTTTTCTGCTTTTGAAGCAACTTCTCCCCCAGACTTCCCCAACGACTTCTCTCTTGCCACCAAAAGTCACCAAGCCTTTCACCAGTCAGCTGCCAGTCTCCCTTACATGTTCCCCTCCTTATGCATATCACAGTGCAAGGCTTTTGTTCACTTTTGTGCATCCTATGATCCACTGCTCCCCTTCGGACCCCTCTCTCCACAAGGGACTAACCCATGAGGCCTGAAGCCCAATTCCCTCTGATAAATGGATGTGACCCATGAGGTCTCCTTTAAAAATCATAAATACAGCTGGGCATGGTGGTTTATGCCTGTAATCCCAGCACTTGGGAGGCAGAGACAGGAAGATTGCTGAGTTTGAGACTTGGCTTGGGCTACATAGTGAGCTCAGGGCCAGCCTGAACTACAAAGTGAGACCCTATTTCAAAAATAAATGCATACATACATACATACATACATACATACATACATGCATACATATATACATACATACATAAAAATCTTAAATACAACCACATCATTATTGATACACCTGTTCAGGGTTTATTTTGGCTATGGCCCAGAGTGGAGAAAAGGCAAAATATGTAAAGTAACATCTTCTCCGTTGCTTTGCCATTGTGGGTGCTCCCTATAAACTCAAGACTGATAATGGCCCGACTTACACTTCTGAAGTTTTCCATTCCTTCTCACTGACTATCATATTCAGCATGCCATGGACATTCTGTACAATCTGCAAGGCCAGGCAATTGTAGAAAGAGCAAACAAAACAATTAAAAACACCCTTTAAAACAAGCCACCTCTACTGCAGGCTCTTCCTTACGATAAATTTTCACTTGCCCTTTCCACCATCAAATTCCTTTCCTTTGATGATCAAGGTCTTTCCCCATCACAGCGACATTGGCAGCCATTCAATACAGCCCCACTAGGCCCCTTGTCTTATGGCACGATCCCTGCACCAACCTTACCCATGGCCCAGCCCTACTTTTAACCATGGAGAGGAGATATGCCTGTGTTTTTCCACAGGACTCTCTTCAACCTGTCTGGATCTCATCAAAAAACATCAAGCCTTACTGTTCACAGCCAGCAACAAGATCACTCAAGCAAACAGCCACCAAAAATGATCCTGGTGACTCTTCTGCTCATACTCCAACATCCAATACCAGCTGATCATACATAAATCAACCGCTAGCCTGTTACCATGAAGTCCTGCATCTCATCACAGTGATTCAACCATTCTCACCTCTGGTTCCTCTATTTTTGCAGGTTTCCTTCCACAGCATGGATTCCCATAAATCTCACTGACTCTTGGTGAGACTACAATCCCCTCTTTAACACTCTGCTTTGTTCTAGAACAGACCTGCAACACATTCACCACCAAAGAGACTTGAGGACATCTGCTATCATGGCGATAATTGCTTCACTAGTTGTGACAGTTACTGCGGCAGCTACTGTCTCCATCACCTTCCATAACCAGATTGCCACTGCTTCCACCATGACTCGCCTCACCTCAAATAGTTCCCAAGCCCTGGGCCAAACAGCCACAATGTTTAAAGACCTTTGAAAGGTGGTGCTAGCCCTATAGAGCCAGATAGACCTAATGAATGAAGAATTTAAGCTCATGGAAACCAAGTCCTAGGCCCAATGCTATGTCACTTACCCTGGTGTATGTGTTACTCCTTACCAGTGCTTACACTGTGCCAAACTCACAAGCCTCTCTGATTATATGTGGAACAAATGGGACACTGCCTATGATGCCCATTGAGAGGACCTCACCAGAACTATTATTAACATAAATGCCACCAACAACCTCACCTCCCTGATGCTTGAGGATGTTTGGGACACTATCTGGTCAGGACTTCAACTTTATTCCTTACAATAGAGTGAGTGGGTCAGAGGTCTAATTTTAGGATCTCATTAAGTTCTTGCGGTCATTGTAGTACTCCTGACGTGCACTGTATATAACATCTCAGAAAAGCTCATTGGCAATACATTCAAATCCAGAAAATAT
Organism: Thryonomys swinderianus; assembly: GCA_004025085.1. Classification (NCBI taxonomy): domain Eukaryota; kingdom Metazoa; phylum Chordata; class Mammalia; order Rodentia; family Thryonomyidae; genus Thryonomys; species Thryonomys swinderianus. The sequence goes on along the minus strand of PVIC010003608.1, from coordinate 33,611 downwards.
CATGTTAGCAGAACTGATATGACACACCGAGAGATGATAGCCAACTAGAAGTGCGGTTAAGCAAAGTAGAGTGGGCCTACATCTCCTAAGCCATGGAGATGTACATGGATAGGGTGAAACCCAAAGACAGATTTAGTCGAGCAGGGCCCTCCAGTAAGACACCCTTTTGATACAGGTGCCAAAATGAGTATACTCCCAGTAAAAGCTCCTGGATCACATCTAATGGTTTATGTCTGATTGATCTATGATAACCCAATCTGTACTAAGCTCACATGGGTTGCTCACATCCTCCTCCCATAAATGGGCCAGTAGGCTGGCCAGTCAATGATGGGTAACATTTCTCCAGCAAGAAACAACCTAAGCCAGGCACAGCCACACAGCCCAACCGAGAACTAGATGGGACTGGTTAGCCAATGACAGATAAGGTTTCTCTAGTGGAACAAAACTAAGACAGGCACTGTCACTCCGAGGTCTTTTTAAAAACACAAGGGAAGAGATGTGACTAAACCTTTCTCCAGGTGCTTCCACTTCTCTTCTCTCACTTTCTCCTAGCAGATGAATAGGTAGTGACCTTTTAAGAAGGTGATGCAGAGACGACTTGGAAATGGACCTGTGCACCATCTGGTTCTCACTGAGGAGGGCTGAGGCCTGCTGAATGGCCAGCTCCACCACAGAGTGCACAGACGACTCAGGTATGGACCCAGGCACCTTGCCCACTGTGGAGAATTGAGGCCTGATGGCTGGCCACCACCCAAAGATGCACTGTGAGGACCCACACCCGAGAAGAGTCAGAGTCATTTCCTGTGTCCCTCCACACTGGAGCCACAACAAGAGACCAGGAAAAATATATAAAAATAAAGGGAATCTAGCTTCTGTTTTGCCATCTACTCCTAGATCACTCTATTCACCTCCTGTCCCCACATCCACTCCTGTCTTCCTTTCAGAAGCAATAACCAGAAGAAAAAGACACTTAGGCAGCCTTATTTCTTCTGTACTATCATAAGAAAGTGTGCAAAGTCTCCAGCGGTCTTACAGAATACAGTTGGTACAATTGTATATATGCCCTTTTATCCTCTGTTACTCGATGGCATATATGAAGTTCTCTGATCTAGGTGAGCTTCATAAATATGCTAACCCTATTTGACTCTCCTCCTGTCTCCCTAACTCCCTGATTCCCTAGTGACCTTTTATCCCCAAAGGGTTCTGTGGGTACATTTATGATCTACATGTTGTATCACATTGCTGATCAATTCTAAATTTTGGCATATGGACATAGAGGTAACTCATGAGCTCAAAGTCATTAGAATATAAATTAACAAAACTTTTCCTTTTATTTACTGTGTTTCATGATGATTTTGGCACTGAATGTATTATGGTAACAAAGATGATGTGATTGTTCTGCTCAAATACCTCCCATGATGTGGCAGAACTGAGAACTCTCAAGGGTCATTATATATTAAAGGAGGACACACAAGGACGGTGCCACATCCAAAGGGCCCCAGATAATAGAAAGAAAGAGGATTGCAACAAACATTGCCCTGTCACCAGGCAAAGATTCAAACAAATACCATTAGTAATAACAAAAGAGTAGGAATGAGAAAATATACAAAAAAAAAAAAACAGACATAAAGATCACCACCACAGGGAAATGCAGAGAAAAGGGAAATAGGGCAAAGTGAAACTCAAACACTAGTACTCTTTCAGATGGTGACTAAAGATCTAGTAAAATGGAAATCAGAATTCATCACTGAGATCAAAACAGGGATACTGTCCACAGTGAAAGACATCATTAAGAAGAGATCAGTGAGATGATAGAATCCAAGATAGCAGAATCAATGCAACCTTTTCAACAGCTTCAAGCAGAGCTCCAGGGAATGATGAAGCAGAATGAAAGTTTGCAAAGTAGGATGAATGAAGCGGAGAACAGAATCTCAGACATAGAGGACAGAATAGCAGCCAATGAGCAGGAAAGATATAACCTATGGAAAAGAGCAAGGAACCATGAGAAATCAACCCAACAGCTTCTAGATGACTCAAAGAAAAATAATACAAAACTGATTGGAGTCACTGAGGAAGTAGGAGACAGTGTAAAAGGCATAAAAAAGCTATTTTCAGAGATAACAACAGAAAACTTCACAGGAAAAGAAATGGACAGATAAATGAGGCCTATAGGAATGCAAAAGGTGGTTACATAAAAATATCTACACATAGACATATAATTATCAAGGTTCCATATGCACAACAAAAGAATGAAATACTGAAATCAGTGAGAGAAAGAAAGAAAATCACCTACAAGGGAACCCCATTAGGATCACAGCAGACTTTTCAACACAAACAATGCAAGGAGAACCTGGAGGGAAGTATTTCAATCATTGCAGGAAAACAACCTTAAACATAGACTCTTGTATTCTGTAAAACTATCTTTCAGAATAGATGGGGAAATAAGATACTTCCATGATAAAAATCACCTGAAAAACTTCCCAAATACAAAACTTGCACTCCAAAACATCCTAAAGAACATCTTGGAAAAAAAAAAAAAAAAAAAAAAAAAAAAAAAAAAAAAAAAAAAAAAAAAAAAAAAAAAAAAAAAAAAAAAAAAAAAAAAAAAAAAAAAAAAAAAAAAAAAAAAAAAAAAAAAAAAAAAAAAAAAAAAAAAAAAAAAAAAAAACAGAAAATTCCATACCCATGAGCCCAAGGAGAGTAAATTCATTTGGGCAAGCAAGAAACTAAAGAGAAAAGGGGAAAGCAAGGAAGCAAAGAACCAATAACAGGGAAACATGGCAGCTCTGAATATGTCTATATCAATCACAACCATTAATGTCAATGGACTCAATGGGCTAATTAAAAGACACAGACTAGCAGATTGGATCAAGAAGGAATATCCTACAATCTGCTGCATACAGGAAACACACCCAATTCAGAAGGAAACCCATGGAATGAAAATAAAAGGTTGAAAAACAATCCTCCATGCTACAGGAAACTGCAAAAAAGCAGGAGTGGCTATCTTATTTACAGATAAATTAGATTTCAAACCCAAACTGATTAAAAGAGATAAAGAAGGTCATCATATGCCTGTACAGGGAACAATCCAAGAGAAAGAAATAACAATCATAAATATCTATGCACCAAACTCTAATGAACTCAACTATATAAAACAAACAATACTGGTCATGAAAAGCCAGTTAACCACAAACACAATAGTAGTAGGGCACTTTAATACTACACTGTCACAAACTGACAGATCAACTGGACAAAGAATCAGTAAGGAAATACCTGAGCTAAATCAAACTTTTGAACAAATGAACTTATTAGATGCCTACAGAATTTTTCACCCTACAAAGCAAGAATATACCTTCTTCTTCTCAGCTGCTCATGGATCATTCTCGAAAATATACCACATTCTAGTCCATAGAACAGGCTTAAGGAAATGAAAAGGAACTGAATTCATCCCCTGCATACTATCAGACCATAATGCACTGAAACTGGAGCTGAATAGCAAAAGAAATTCCAAGATCCTCACAAATACATGGAAATTGAACAACATTCTGTTGACCAACTAATGGGTCACAAAAGAAATTAAAGAAGAAATCAAACAGTTTCTACAAATAAACGACAACCCAGCACAACATACAGGAATTTATGGGACACAAGGAAAGCAGTTATGCGAGGGAAATTCCTAGAAGTGAATGCCTACACTCGGATAATAGAGCAATGTGAAATAAACAATGTAATGATGAACCTCTGACAATTAGAAAAAGAGGAGCAAAAGAAGCCCAAACCACATACTAGAGAGAAAATTTTAAGGATCAGAGCAGAATTTAATGCAATGGAGACAAAGAGAACAGTAAAAAGAATCAATGAATCAAAGAGTTGGTTCTTTAAAAGGATAAATAAGATTGAAAGACCCTTAGCCAACCTTATCAAACAAAGGAAGGAAAAGGCTCATATCCATGCTATAAGGAATGAAAATGGGGAAATGAGCACAGATCCAGAATTTCAAAGGATAATAAACACTTACTTTGAAAATCTGTACTCCAAGATGATGGAAAATCTAGAAGAAATGGATAGATTCCTAGACACATATGAACTTCCAAAGCTGAGCAAAGAGGATATAAAAATAATAAACAACCAGATATCAATCTGGGAAATTGAAAATGTAATAAAAATCCTACCAACTAAGAAAAGCCCTGGTACTGATGGCTTCACTGCTGAAATCTACAAAACTTTTAAAGAGAGTTAATACAAGTACTTCTCAATCTTTTTTTTTTTTTTTTTTGAGACAGGGTATTGCTTTGTAATTCAGGCTGGCTCTGTGCTCACTATGTAGTCCAGGCAAGTCTTGAACTCAGCAATCCTCCTGTCTCTGCCTCCTGAGTGCTGGGGTTACAGATGTGAGCCACCACGCCGGGCACTTCTCTATCTTTTTAATGAAATTGGAAGGGAAGCAGTACTCTCCAATCATTCCTTGAAGCAACCATCACCTTGATCACAAAGGAAGGGAAAGATCCCACCAAAAAAGAAAACTACAGGCCATTCTCTCTAATGAACATTGATGCAAAATTCCTCAATAAAATACTGGCAAACAGAATACAGAGTGTTATCAAGAAAATCATACACCCTGATTAAGTTGGATTTATCCCAGGGATTCAAGCCTGGTTCAACATATGTAAATCAATCAACATGATACACTATATTAACAGACTCAATGACAAAAAAACACATATGATTATCTCAATAGATGCAGAAAAAGCTTTTGACATAAGCCAACACACATTTATGATCAAAACCATAAAGAAAATTGGAATCCATGTACTTTACCTCAATTTAAAACAAGCATTTATGAGAAAAGATCAGCCAGCATCATACTTAATGGGAAAAAAACTTAAAACTTTTACACTAAGATCAGGAACGAGACAAGGATGTCCACTGTCACGACTCTTGTTAAACATAGTGCTGGAAACATTAGCCATAGCAATCAGGCAGGACAAAGATATAAAAGGAATAAGGATAGGAAAGGAAGAAGTTAAACTGTCATTGTTTGCTGATGATATGATACTCTATCTAGAGGATCCTAAAAACTCAACCAAAAGACTACTACAGTTAATTACCATATTTAGTAGTGTTGCTGGACACAAGGTCAACCCTCAAAAATCAATAGCCTTTGTCTACACAAACAACAGACTCACTGAAAGAGAAATTGGGAAGTCAATCCCCTTCAGAGTAGCACCCAGAAAAATGAAATATCTAGGAATCAACCTAACAAAGGAAGTTAAAGACCTCTACTCTGAAAACTATAGGACTCTGAAAAACGAGATAGAAAAGGAGATCAGAAAGTGGAAAGACATCCCTTGTTCCTGCGTAGAGAGAACCAACATTGTCAAAATGGCTATACTCCCACAACTACTATACAGTTTCAATGCAATTCCAACTGAAATTCCAATGGTATACTTCACAGAGCTAGAGAAAATGATACAAAAATTCATCTGGAAACACAAGAAAACTAGAATAGCAAAAGCAATTCTAAGCAACCATGACATGGCAGGGGGTATTACAATCTACAATTTAAAACTCTACTATAAACCCACTGTGATAAAAACTGTATGTTACTGGCAAAGCAACAGACCTGAGGACCAGTGGAATATATTGGAAGATGCAGAAACAACCCTGGATACACTCAGCTGCCTTATCTTTGAAAAAGGAGCCAAGCATCCTCAATGGAGGAAAGACAGCCTCTAGAACAAATGCTGCTGGAAAAACTGGGCTTTAACCTGCCAAAAGCTAAAGCTAGACCTAGCTCTTTCACCATGCACAAAACTAAACTCACAGTGGATACGAGACTTAAACATTAAAACAGAAAAAAAGTAGGCCTGCTGGAAAACAGGTTAGGCAAAACTCTTGGAGACACTGGCTTAGGCAGAGACTTTATGAATAAAACTTCTACAGCATAAGAACTAGCAGAAAGAATCAACAAATGAGATCTCATCCTACTGATAAGCTTCTGCATAGGAAAAGAAGTCACTGGCACTGCTAAAAGACAACCAACAACATGGGAAAAAATCTTTACTAGCTGTGTTTCAGACAAAGGGCTATTATCTGCAATATATAAAGAATGTAAACTGATCAGCCTCCCCATGTTCAAAGACCCAATTCAAAAATGGGCATCTGAAATGAACAGACACTTCTAAGAGGCAGAAGTCAACACAGCCAAGAAACATATGAAGAAATGCTCAACATCACTGGTCATTCAAGAGATGCAAATGAAAACAACACTGAGATTTCATCTCACTCCACAATGAATGGCCACGATTACAAAATCAACCAGCAATAAATGCTGGTGTGGCTGTGGGGAGAAAGGAACCCTTCTCCACTGTTGGTGGGATTGCAGACTTGTGCAACCATTGTTGAGATCTGTGTGGAGGTTTCTCAGCAAACTAGGACTAGGGATCCCATTTGACCCTGCTATCACCCTGCTAGGAATATACCCGAACGAATTTTTAAAAAATCACTTTGGAGAAAGAGATGCACACCCTTGTTCTAGCCGCTCAGTTTGTGATAGCTCAATCTTTTTTTTTTTTTTTTTTTTTTTTGAGACAGCATCTCGCTTTGTAGTTTGGGCTGGCTCTGAGCTCACTATGTAGCCTAGGCAAGCTTTGAACTCAGCAATCCTCCTGTCTCTGCCTCCCGAGTGCAGGGATTACAGGCGTGAGCCATCACGCCCGGCTGTGATGGCTCAATCTTGGTCGCAACCCAAATGTCCATGAACTGGAGAGTGGCTAAAGAAGATGTGTTTTTTTTTTAATAAAATGGAGTTTTATTCTGGCATTAAGAGTGACAAGATTGATTCATTTATGTTCAGATGGAAACACATGAAGGACACACTGATAAGTGAAATAAATAGATCACAGATAGGCAAACACTGGATATTTTCTTTGTATGAGCACCTGTAGATGCAAACGAGCTCTAGAGAGTATAACAGTCTTTGTGGAATGGGAAATTCCCAAAGGAAATTTGGTGTGGTTATGTAATAAGGGGAAAGAATAAATATGATTCTGAAAGAAAATAAAAAAGCATGTATATGGAGGGGGAGTGTTGTTGGGTAGGGATATGTGTAAAAGTGAGAATTAACTTTTGTCTTACATTGGTACAAATTCCCTGATATTATGTGTGATTGAGATATATATATATATATATATATATATATATATATATATATATATATATAAATTTTATCAATAAAGAATTAGAAAAAAAGATGATGCAGGTGATTCAGATGATGCAGACCAATCATACATTGCTAAGTGCTACTTTCACCCTTGCACCCAATCACAGCCTGCCATTAGCACCTGCTCCCTGCCCCTCATCCAGTCACATCCCAAGCCACCCTATATAAATGCCTGTAACTTCCATGGTAAAGGAGAGAACCTTCTGAACCAAAACAGAGTCTGGGAGTTGTGATTCCACATCCCTGCTCACCATCCTGAGGTCATCAGACAATGCTGGTAACTGGCCCAGGCTGTGTGACACAGATATATCCAAAAAAGAAAGCATTTCAGTGGCCTAAGCAACAGCCCTCCATAGACACAGTTCAAGCCCTCTGTTGAGACAGAGAGGATATTGTCTCCCAGGGAGCTTCCATGGCTTCAGCCTTATGCTTCTGCTGCACACTTGATGTCCCCTTGTTCTGCAGCCTCTCTCCTTCTTCAGCTTTGCAGTTACCAGATGCTCTGGCTGGATTTGCACATGCCATCATGGAGTCCCCACCTCTGATCCCATAAGCCGACCTAACAAACGTCTTTGATAGTTATTCATATTTTCTATTAATTCTGGACCTCTAGAAAATACCAATACAACTCCTCAGTCCACTCTAATATAAAAGTCTCTGTCTATGGATTGTGTTATTTTTCTATTCGAGCCATTTACACCTGGGCTTTCTTATATGTCTCTTAATACCAAAGACAATTTAAATGATTCAATCATCTTTGTAAGATTCCCTAAAGCAATTCTTGTAAGCAGAACTTTCATAGTATTCTGATAATTAATCAAAAGGAGCAGAACTTGAAATAAGTTATCAAAATCAAAGAAAATATGTAATGTAACTCAGGATATAGGAACCAATACACCGGAAAAATATGAGTCTGCAGACATTTTAAGTTGATAGTCTGAATATATCAAAAGACCAGTTTACATAGGTGTTGAAACTGGTTGCTTTGCATATATAATTGTGCATAAATAGCTTGTTTTTTTCAAACATATTAATCATTAGTTTTTTGCTGAATAAATTGCCAGATGCTTTGAATTTCATCACAGGGACTGATTTAATACAGGCAGAATGCCCCTTCGGTGAGATATACATAAACTAGTATGATAACATCAGGACTTGAAGTTTTAATTTAATCTATTTTAATCCACTTTCATTAGCCTAGATTGAAATGTCTGAAATGACTAACTTTGGAGAGGTAGTTATTTTGCTGCCTGAAAGACTTACATTCTGTCTTTTAAAGGACTTCATTCACATTATGAGCCCAGCCTATGAGTCTTCTACATGAGACAACTGTTAGAATATAATGCCCATCAGAAGTGGTATGAAGGAGAAAAGATTCAACTAGAATTTCAAGATTTATCAAACACAATACCTTCAATATAAGAAGGTTTAAAAAACTGGTTACAGCTGGTGAAGTAAAGTGAACTTATCATACTCCAAATACATCCTGAATTACTTCTATGATTTTGATGAAGTTACTTAATTTCTGCAAGTGTCAGTTTTCTCACTGAAACTTTTGCTGTTTTCCACTAGTTATGTTTAAGATTTGAAATGTTCCTGAGAAATTTTGCATGTTTTGAGGTGGAAGTTCGGGAGGTCGCTGGATCACTGGGTCACTAAACTCACAAGTGGTTAAGCTCATAACTGACCAGGGGTGAGTTCATAGGTAAATGAGGAGCTGGATCTTATTTGCATGAGCCAGGTCACTGTGGCACATGACACAGAAAACCCTCTCATCTTGAGGCCTTTGCTCTGTGCTTCTCAGTTGCCCTTGCTGTGTCATTTCTGCCTTGAAGCCAACCAACCGTGGACTAAAACCCATGAAAGTACAAGCCAAGTAAACTACTATTTCTTTCACTTCTTTGTGTCAGCCATTTTGTTAGAGGAAATTGGTGACTTGTCACCACTTTTGAATTTTGAAATAAAATAAATGATAAAATATATACAAAACACTTCTGCTTTGTGTATGTGTGTGTATACATGCACACACACACACACACACACACACACACATATATATATATATACACACACACGCACACACACACACACAGTTTTGTTGGCAATTTATTAAAAGCTCACAGAGTGTTAGTTTTTGGTCTTTATTATACCAACCTAACCACAATTCACTTAACAATGCTCCCCTGCCTTACAGTTCTACCGAGGCTAGATTGCTGTTACCCAACCATGTGAGCCTATAAGAGCACATACAAAGATGACATTTAAATAATACCTATTTTCCATGTGCTTCTGAATTTGAGACCAATAATTCAATATCTGTCTCTAGAAATAGAAGACTAACTACCACACAAAAAATATACTGGGATTTTTTTTTATTTACAGAATGATTACTGTTATTTGTGTATTTTGCTTTTCTCAGCATTTCTCTGTGCCTACCACATTTGTATATCAGGACTGCAAACTGCCATTAGCCCAGAATGATCCCTTTTATTTGTGAAGTCACAAAATCAGGAAAAAATGTGTTTTTCAGCACCTTAATATCAAACAGAGTTAAAACTTCCCAAATGGAATGTGGAAAATACCATTCTCTTTAAGCCTTTCATCCTATCCAACTTTTACTGACAGTTATTTGTACTCCTTTCCACAATAGATTTTACTTGGAGGAAAGACATCTGGGAGATTTAATGTCATAATACCAAACCCTATGTAAAAAAAACCACTATAGAACAATAGATAGAAAATGACTGCAGAGGAAAGAAAGAAATATGGTAAAAGAGACAGGGTACAGAGGAGAACTAGAGTGACTTCTAAGTAAATTATAGGCTGAAATACAATGACCAAGTCTAGAGATTAAAAATCACTGAAAATTTTGTATTTCCTTCTGAAAACCTGTTTTGTACTAAAATGTACTTCATTAAATATAATCATATTATACAAAGACAGTTCTACTTTTGTCTATCAAAATTATTGGCATATAATAAATTTCCTATTATTTTTACTCCCAGATAAAATTCCTTATGAAGTTTTTCATAAATAGTATTTATTTATTTGCACTGATTTTTTCTTTAGGAAAAATATGAAAAGTTTTGGAGTCTTTCCTCTAATCTTGCTAATTTTATAAAATAAGATATAAGGACAGTTACTTTCCATCTTGAAATGCTTTTGTTTTAAAAATTATATCTCATGATCTTCCTTAAATATAGGAAAAGGTGAAAAGCTTCATGCATCCTTACAAGGTGGCATTCTGTATTTTGAAGATGTATTAAGTATATATACAATATAGTCTGGCAATGTGCAGAACCTCTTGGAAACCAAAAGAAAAAAAGTCCTAAATTAATATATGACTTTAAATTTTGCAAATGCAAACATATTATAATCGAGCATTACATTTTATTTAAAAAAATACCTATAGGACCCTGAGATGATCTGAATACCTACTAATGTAAAGGTGTAATCTCAGTTTCTTGCCTGAGCAAGAGAATATTCTACAGTAGATATTCACATTCATTTACCAGGTGCTGAGAGCAGTTCAGTCAATAAAACTGTAAAATATAACTTGTCTTAGAAATCACAGAACCATTAATCTTGATGGTATCATTGAACTATCCCTCTCAAGCACAGTAATTGATATCCACCAAGGATCCTTCTCTTTACATGGAAAAAATAAATATGGATTATTGCTTCTGAGAAGTAGAAAGCATTATGTGCTCTTCTGTTACAGGTGCTCTTAGAGAAGAAAGAGTAGTTTATATGCTGCATGTATTATTTTTCCAATCTATCTTGATCAGTACTTATCCTGCAATATGCTCTTCCAAGGAGCATGCTTAAATAGTCAATCAATACACTACAAAAATATGACAGAGAAGAAAGGAGCTAATATTTATTTACAAATTCATTTGGGGAATGCTAGATGTTCTATATTCTCTTTTTTTTCTTATGTTCTTTCACCCAAAATGTGTGTGCCCTAGAAAATGTTTGCTTTTAGGTCAGTAGTGCCTTCAGATCAACACTTACTTTTATTTTTGGGGGGTATATTATATATATACATCACAATTACACTCCACATTGAGAATTTGTACCAGTATATGGCACAACTTAATTCTCATTTTCCCCCCTGCCCACCTTACCTCCCCCCTTACCCCTATATACACAAGCATTGTTTCCTTTTTTTAACCATTGATTTTTTTCTTTCTTCGTTATTTACCCCTAAGCCCCATTACCCTTTGAAAATTTAGTATTTTGCAATATCAATCAATTCTGGAGCACATTTATAGCTTCAGTTTCTCCTATCAGAAAAAAACACATGATATTTGCACATCTGTGACCTATTTATTTCATTTATGAGTATGTCCTAAAGGTAAGAGTATTACCATGCCATAAAGAATGACGAGACTGGGGCCAGAGGGTATGCTCAGTGGTTCTGGCACCTGCCTCACAAGCACAAGTTCAATCCCCGGTAATCACAAACAATGCTGGGCGTGGAGACTCATGCCCACCAGCAATCAATACCACATACCACAGTGCCGGGCGTGGTGGCTCACGCCTGTAATCCCAGTACTCGAGAGGCAGAGACAGGAGGATTGCTGAGTTCAAGGCTTGCCTGGGCTACATAGTGAGCTCAGAGCCAGCCTGAACTACAAAAGCGAGACCCTGTCTCAAAATAAATAAATAAATAAATAAATAAATAAATAAATAAATAAAAAGAAATAAAAGAATGATGAGACTGAATCATTTCTACTCCAGTGAATGTACCTTCAGAACACTTACTTTCAAAAATGACTATGCTCAGCATAATCCTAGTACTACAACACACCCATTAGCCCTTTGTGGACATGTTCTTTTCGTATGGCTGGTTATCTTTCATTCTTTAGTGCTTTACCTTCTAGATTTGATCTTTTTTCTATAACTAATAAAGCTTTTCAGTCAGCTATGGGCTGGATTTTACTTCATAAATAATTTGTCTTGTTTCTGCTTTAAAGTCTCCTAAGTTAGATCAATTATCAATAATTCTTTCTATTTGTACTAGGGGCGAACAGCAATAACCCCTCTGATCCCAGTTTAATTGAGATTTAACTATCTCCAAAGTCCAAGAACTTCTCCTTACCTCATTGCTACCATCCTGGTCTAATCTACTCCTATTTTTAGAAATAATGTAGTAGTTTCTAAGCATGTCTTCTTGCTTCTACTTCTAAACACAACAGCCCAGAATGATACTTTTAAGTTATAAATTAGATAGCTTCACTTGTTTACTAAAATTTCCCATAGTCACATTCCATCAATAGCCAACAAGACTTAATTCCATGACTTCTCTGTGCTTTCTGATCATGCCTATTACCAGTCTCCTACTGGCCTTTCCCATAGCCCTCAGCCAAGCTGGGTCTTCTCCTTCCTTATATCCCCTGCTCTAGGTCTTTCTACCCAAACAGTCATCTACTTGACTTTTTACTCAATCCAACCAACTCTGCTCAGACATCACTCTTCAAAGAGTCCTGCATTTGTGTTTTCATTAATATTTAAACAACAGTGAATTTGGGTAGCTGGGATTACAAGGATTCACTGCCTCACCTGGCTAATCTTGAGTAATTATTTAGCCTTACAAATATTTAACTCCATTTGTCTCCCATTTTTTTTAATTGGATTCTTTACTGGTACAATTTATATACATCTCACAATCACACACAACATTGGGGAATTTGTACAAATATATGACACAGTCAATTCTCATTTTTAACCATATCCCTACCCACACCTGCTAACCCCCTACATACATGCTCATTGATTTTCTTTCAGAATCGTATTTATTCCTTCCCCTCATTATATCCCAACACCAAATTTCCTTTGGAAATTTTCTATTCTACAAAAACTGTCATACTTTCTAGAGCTCACTTACATCTACAGGTGCTCATATCAAAGAAAAGATCTGGTATTTAACTATTTGTGATCTATTTATTTCACTTATTAGTGTATCCTCCAGGTGTATCCCTTTGTACATCAATGAATCAATCTTATCATTCTTTATGGCAGAATACTATTCCATTTTATTAAAAAAAAAACCACCTCTTCTTTATCCACTCTCCAGCTCATGGACATTGGGGTTGTTTCCAAGATTGAGCTATCATGAACTGAGCTGCTATGAACAAGGGTGTACATCTGTCTTTCCAATGTGATTTTTAAAATTTGTTTGGGTATATTCCTAGCAGGGTGATAGCAGGGTCAAATAGGAACCCTAGTCCTAGTTTGCTGATAAATCTCCACACAGATCTCCACAATGGTTGCACAAGTCTGCAATCCCACCAACAGTGGAGAAGGGTTCCTTTCTCCCCACAGCCCCGCCAACATTTATTGTTGGCTGATGTTGTAATTGCAGCTATTCATTGTGGAGTGAGACAAAATCTCAGTGTTGTTTTCATTTGCATCTCTCAAAAGACCAGTGATCTTGAATATTTCTTCATATGTTTCTTAGCTGCTTTGATTTCTGCCTCTGAGAAGTGTCTTCATTTCAGATGCCCATTTTTGAATTGGGTCTTTAAACTTGGGAGGCTGATCAGTTTACGTTCTTTATATATTATAGATAATAGCCCTTTGTCTGAAAAAAAAAAAAAAACGGCTAGTAAAAATTTTTCCCATGTTGTTGGTTGTCTTTTAGCAGTGCCAGTGACTTCTTTTGCTGTGCAGAAGATTTTCAGTAGGATGAGATCCCATTTGTTGATTTTTTCTGCTAGTTCTTATGCCGTAGAAGTTTTATTCATAAAGTCTCTGCCTAAGCCAGTGTCTCCAAGAATTTTGCCTAACCTGTTTTCCAGCAGGCTTATTGTGTCTATTTTAATGTTTAAGTCTCGTATCCATTGTGAATTTAGTTGTGTGAATGGTGAAAGAGCTAGGTCTAGCTTTAGTTTTTGGCAGGTTAATGCCCAGTTTTTCCAGCAGCATTTGTTCAAGAGGCTGTCTTTCCTCCACTGAGGATGTTTGGCTCCTTTGTCAAAGATAAGGCAGCTGAGTGTATCCAGGGTTGTTTCTGCATCTTCCATTATATTCCACTGGTCCTCGGGTCTATTCCTTTGCCAGTCCTAGGCATTTTTTATCACAGTGCGTTTATAGTAGAGTTTTAAATTGGGGATTGTAATACCCCCTGTCATGTCATGGTTGCTTAGAATTACTTTTGCTATTCTAGTTTTCTTGTGTTTCAGATGAATTTTTGTATCATTTTCTCTAGCTCTGTGAAGCATAGCATTGGAATTTCAATTGGAATTGCATTGAATCTGTATAGTAGTTGTGGGAGTATAGCCATTTTGACGATGTTGGTTCTCCCTACACAGGAACAACGGATGTCTTTCCACTTTCTGGTTTCCTTTTCTATCTCATTTTTCAGAGTACTATAGTTTTCATTATAGAGGCCTTTCACTTCCTTTGTTAGGTTGATTCCTAGATATTTCATTTTTCTGGGTGCCACTGTGAAAGGGATTGACTCCCCAATTTCTCTTTCAGTGAGTCTGTTGTTTGTGTAGACAAAGGCTGTTGATTTTTGAGCATTAACCCTGTATCCAGCAACAATACCAAATCTGGTAATTAAGTCTAATAGTCTTTTGGTTGAGTTTTCAGGATCCTCCTAATAGAGTATCATATCATCAGCAAATAATGACAGTTTATCTTCTTCCTTTCCTATCTTTATTCCTTTTATATCTTTGTCCTGTCTGATTGCTATGGTTAATGTTTCAGCACTATATTTACTCCCATCTTTTCTGTAACATTGCTATAAGATTTTAAAATTCCATGTATATTATTGCTGTTACTGAACAATCACTGCTTCTTTATCATCTCTGTCATTTCTCCATTCTTTCTTCACTTTGAAATCCTTTCATCAGAAGTTATTTATTTATTTTAGACAGGGTCTTGCTTTGCAGTTCAGGCTGGCCTTGAGCTCAGTATGTAGCCCAGGCAAACCTTGAATTCAGCAATTCTCCTGTCACCGCCTCCCGAGTGCTGGGATTACAAGCGTAAACCACCATGCCCAGCACTGTGGAATGTGGTGCTAATTGCTGGTAGGCATGAGTCACCACACTCAGCATTGTTGTATGTGGTTACCAGGATGGAACTCAGGACCTTGTGCTTGTGAAGCAGGCGCCAGAACCTCTGAGCTAAATCTCCTTCCCATCATCAGAAGTTATTTTTAAAACCTTTTAGGGGCCAGAGGGTTAGCTCAGTGGTTCCGGCACCTGCCTCGCAAATGCAAGGTCCTGAGTTCTATCCCCGGTAACCACATATAATGCTGGGCGTGGAGACAGGCCCACCAACAATCAACGCCACATACCAAAATGCCGGACGTGGTGGCTCACGCCTGGAATCCCAGCACTTGGGAGGCAGAGATCGGAGGATTGCTGAGTTTGCGGCGGCTTGCCTGGCCACCATAGTGAGCTCAGGGCCAGCCTAAACTACAAAGTGAGACCCTGGCTCAAAAAGGAAAAAAAAAAAAAAAACCGTTTAGCATTCATTCTAGTTCAAATCATTTAGTCAAATATTTCATAGTTCTTTCTGAAAATACTTCTATTTATCTTTTTTTCTGGAATCAACTTAACTCTGCATATAGAATTAAAATTTGGTAACCTCGTGTTCCCCATGACATTGTCATTATCGGGTGACTTTTATCTTTTCCTTGAAAAAAATATTTTTACCATTTATTCTTATTTATTCCACCCATCATCTACTAACCCACCCAACCCCTTACTACTTCCAAGTTTTCTTACCTTTGATTCACAACGCTTTAGCAAGTATGATTCTCTTTCTACTTATCTTGATTGAGACTCACCACCCAATCGATGAGAGCCTGTATTATGTCAGTTTTGGAGAATTTTCAATGACTTTCTTCAATATTGTTTTTTTGTTCTGCTTCTTTCTGGATTCCTGTTGCATACACTCAATATGTCCCACACAGCTTTCTTGCATTTTCTCTATTTTCTAATCTATTTTATCTTAGGAATTCAGTTTGTATTTTTTTTTTCATCATCAGCCTTCAAACTTACTAGTTTTCTCATTTACTAGATTTAAAGTGCTGTTATGTAGTTGTTTTAGTATACTTTTATGCTCAGAATTTCTACATCTAGTTTTTGTGGATTTTTATTTTGGTGAAATTATCCATTTTAATTTATTTTCTAAATATTTTGACACTGTTTTGAAATATTTACCATATATATTCTAAAATGTTTATATGATAATCCTAACCTATAAGATGTTCTTCTTTCAGTATTGAATTTCATTCTCACAGTTCAATCTGTTACTCTGCATGTGCCGTGAAATTATTTCTTTATTAAAAGTCACATTGTACATAAAAATAGAAACTCTAGATGTTATTATATTACTTTCATTATTAAAATTTTCTCAAAGCTAAATATTTTTTTTTTCTCTGAGGCCACTTGCCAAGATGCAGTATACACTTTGATAGTTTGGCATTATTTAACAACTGCAACTGTGGTGGGTGGGGGATGTAGCTCAGTTGCACAACCCCTGCCTGGCAAGTGTAAGGACCTGAGACCCATTCCTGGGACAAAATAAAAAGTTTGCACTTAAATTTTCAAGTCAAAACAAATTCAACATTTTGAGGGGAAAAAAATAAATGTGTAACTATAAAAAACAGGGAAATTTTTTTCCTGATTTACAAACAGGCCAAAAGCAAATATTTAATATGGTATGTTGGTAAATTATTGAAATTGACAAAAATGTACATTTATTCCATTTTTTCCCCTAGAGATGTAGACTGCATCAGTGTTGAGGTATGGAAAAAATAGAAATCTTTCTTTTCACTTATGCTGAGAAGAACTTTCTTAAGAAAAGGTGCAAAGTGATCTATAAAATGTGCTGAAGAATTACATCTTTTTTGTCCACTTCCTCAGTAGTACTGTTACAAGATCAATATTATTACATCTGCCTAGCAGGAAATACATTGTAAATTTATAACTATATTTATATGTAAAGTTTTATTTTTTATTTTCTTTGCTTGTTTGTTTTGTTTTGATCTAACTAACCAATTTGCACAAAGAGCACTAACAACGTGCTCTTCTCCAGCTTCCATGAGGAAGTGAGATTCCTCCATGCATGGTGTTCAGACCATTCTCATATGTAACACATATTAGTGATAGATTTTTATTGTTGGACTTATCAGGATATCTGTATTCTAAACAATGTATTTTCCCTGTCAAAACATCTGCTACCATGTTCAGCCTTTTTCTCAAGAATGCAATCATATGTAAGGATAAATATTGAGAAAATTCTTATTGTTGGAGAATCATGGAAGCCCAACTCTATGTGTGCATATCCTCTAATCAATTCTAGATCAGCAGTCTCCTAAATCAGATCATATATTTTTCTTCCAAAGGTTTCATGAGCTGACACTTTTACTTTGCTGCTTTGTTTCCAGATATTGCTGAAAGCAAAGACTCTTTTATTCTAGGCTTACTACAGAATAAATCCTCCCCTACACCAGTTTCCCTAAGCATATCACATTTTTTTCTTTTTTTTCTGTTTTACACATTTTTTATTTTAGTAATTACAATGTAATATTAGAATAAAAACTTAGGCACTCTAAGAAAATATATCCATACATAACAGCCACCTACTCTGATGTTTCTTGAAATATAAATAAGGTTAAGTGAGATAATCCTTAGTTTTCTGGGAAACACTTGCAATAATAGTAATAAATCATAATAAATAGTAATAAATAGCTCAGTGGACATTCTATTATTTCAGAAGAAATTGTTTTCCAGTACTGGAAAATCAAATCACGTTTCTTCTGTCACAGCTGAGACTGAGAATGTCTCAGAATTCTCTTATGTGCAAAGCAGGGCTTTTGGATGATGACCGCATGGTGAGCGCACTCGCCTCTATGAATGTGCTCATGAGTCAGGAGCTGAGTGGGTTATGGGCAGGAGGGCTGCTCCCCGCTTCATAGCAGCTATGGGGTGAGCTGCTTGCCTATGACATGCTGTTTCTGCCTTAGAGCCGCCCAACTATGCCCTGAAACTGGGAACCAAAGTACACTTCTCTCCCTTAAGTTGTGTATGTCAAACATTTTGTCCCAACAGTGGAAAGGTGACTAACATGCCCAATGCATTTCAGTGCTTTGACTTTGCCACTAACAGATCCTATTTTGGTAAAGAAAGAAGTGTAACCCAGATCCTGGAGGCCACTCAAGTACACATCATAGGAAGTGGCAACATTATTGTTCTGTCTGATAGTTATCAAAACCAAATCATATCATTTTTATCCTAGACCCTTATCTATACTAGAGAGATCATTTAAAGTTTTTTCTTTTTTCTTGAAAAATAATGAGAGCAAATAATGAATGGGTCTGTTTTCTATATGATCCTTGTAGAACAGAGAAAATAATTTATTTGATAATGACTTGAGTACTTCACTCCTGATGCTGCTACAGGTCACTCACAGATCCACAGCCAGTCACTCTGTGCACCCATATTAATGAATGTACAAATACGGTCATTAGATCGCATTCACCAAGTACCCTTCTGGCCTCGAATTTGTAACACTGATAAATTTATCTACAAGCATGATGAGGCACCAATTTTATGTGATAGAAGCAAAAACAAATTACAGCAGACTTCCTGCTGCTCAGGCATCTTCAAGAGTTCTTCAGGAGGAAGCAAATGACTATCATTTCCCTTGTATTACATTTTGTTGCTAACTGAATGATTCAACTATTAGTAATAAACATTCCAAAGATCAATGCTTTAGAATAGAATATAGCACCAGTGTCATGTCAAGTGTCATTTCATGTCACTGTATCATCATTAACTGATTCTGTCATGTATGTTTAACGTTAATGTATTTTCTTAGAAGACACCAGTGATTTTAACTTTAACATAATGTCTGGCAAGTTTTTTTTTTGTTTTTTTTTTGTTTGTTTGTTTTGTTTTGTTTTGTTTTTTTTGAGACAGGGTCTTGCTTTGTAGTTCAGGCTGGCCCTGAGCTCACTATGTAGCCTAGGCAAGCCTTGAACTCAGCAATCCGCCTGTCTCTGCCTCCCAAGTGCTGGGATTATGGGTGTGAGCCACCACGCCAGGCACTGCAGTATGTAGTATTGATTGCTGGTGGGAGTGAGTCACCACGCCCAGCATTGTATGTGGTTTCTGGGGATAGAACTCAGGGCCTTGCGCTTGTGAGGCAGACTGGAACCACTGAGCTAAATCTCTGGCCCCTGGCAAGTTTTAACATATAGTTTCTCAGGTAGCCACTTCATGTTTCTAACCTACTCATGTCCCTCATAATATTTTGGTCATATTCTCAGATAATTAACCAATAAAGTCGACAATGTATTTTGGATAGTATTAAGCATTTTTATAACATTTATTTTTAAGGTGTTATATAGTTAAATAAAATATCATACAAAATTTGCCATATATAATGTATTTTTTACAGTCCTTAACGGAATATTCAAAACCAGAAAAAATTCAGCACCCAGTCTTATTTCTCTAGAATAATTATAAAACTCAGAAGTGGAGAAAATTAAGAAGTGGAAGTGATTAACCAAAGAGAATTGGGAAATATGTTTGTCATATTAATTAGTGAATATATAACAGATAATTTTATTAGATGTTAGTTCATTAAAGTAACTCAAAAATCCTATGACAAGTTTGTGAAACTTTATATTAATCATGCAATTTTCTTCTGACATTTTCATTAAATTTTACTTAAGAATCAGTCTCATGCTTTGCTTATGCCTCTTGCTCAATTCGAACTGCAAATTGATATCTTAAGACAAAAAATAAACTAAGAAGTCTGGGTTTCTGTTAGTCCCAGATACTTGTGTTCTTGGGTACCAGTAGCAAGTACTGACTTCCATCTGTATTCTTAGCCACTTTGGAAGCTGGGGTAGAAGGTCCACTTAAGCATGGGAGTCCAAGGTCAGCAAGGGGCAACAAAAAAAGCTACTGTCTCAAAAAATTCAAAATTAATAAGATGAATCAAGTAAGTAGGTGTCAGGATCATTAGACTATTGAGATAGTGGATTTTACTCTCTTAAGAAGGCTTCCTTCCCAAGGAAGCCTATTACTTCATGTATTTATTCCTGTTTTTTAAAGAAAAACAATCACCCAAGTTCTGGTCAAAGATTTCAAGAAAACTTGCTGAAGATTCAAATAACAGGCTCATAATCCAAAGGTCAGTTTTCCAGTTTAAGATTTTTCTTTCCCGAAGCTTGGGCTGTGCTAATTTGCTTTCAGCACAGAAAGACACTAAGTTTTTAGGAATTAAATGGAAAAAAAAAAAATCTCAAGTGTGATCTTCAAAAACTTGTGCCTACTCCAATTTCCAAACTCCAGGACCTTGCACGTTCTCTGGCACAGGAGTTAGATAGATAACCTCTCTGATGTACATTCCGGATGTTTCTAAGGAAAGTGAATTGCAATAGGAAGCTTCCAGATAACATATCCAGGAGCTGTAGCAGAACAGTAGAAAAAGAGTTTTTCTAGGAAACCTGGCCTCTGCCTCTGTACTTACCAGGACATGTTCTCACAGAAACTAGAATGTCCGATCTCCATGAAATGAAAAAGTTCCATAGAAGAAAACAGCAGATAAGAGTTGGGGATTTAGCTTAAGTGATACCGCACCTACTTGGAAGCGCAAAGGCCAGAGTTTGATCCCCAGTTCCGGAAAAAACAAAAAACAAAAAACAAACAAAACAACAGAGATATAGCTGTAGAAAGGCTGTCAGGACAGAAAATAGAGCAATGGAGATGAATATTTTCCTTTGAGTATCACCTTCTCTTTCAGTTATCAGTGAATGCAAATCTTGGATCGAAATGCATAGGAAGTCCAGCTATCACTCCTAGGCAGAAGCTGATTAACAAGGAAGAAGGTAGTACTGTTTTAGTATCTGGCTAGAAAGCCTCTCATTAAGTATTTGTTCATAAAAAGAGTTCACACACACACACACACACACACACACACACATGATCGGTCACTATTTTTATTTATTCATTTATTTTTATGTTTATTGGTACATTTTATATATAGATCATGATCACACTCAATATTGGGAATTTGTACCAGTATACAATTTAATTCTCATTTTTTCCCATTCCCCTACCAACCCATAACCCCCACTCCCTAAACACATAAGCTTTGTTTCCCTTTTTTTATTACCATCACATTTTTTCTTTACCCCTCATAACTCACTCCTCCACCACATTTCCTTTTGGATATTTTCTATTTCACAATGTGGATCATAGATTCTAGAGCTCATTAACATCTTCAGTTTCTCATACCAGAGAATAGGTATTACATTTACACAACTGTGACCTATTTATTTCACTTATGAGTGTGTCCTAAAGTTATGTCCATTTGCATATAAATGCCACTATTCTTAATCCTTAACAAATATTAAACTTTCCAAAAAATATTTCATATAGAAATGTTAAATGTAACCTTTTTACTAGTAAAAATTAAGTACTTATGAAATAAATTCAAATGGTGGATGATTACCTGATATCTAATAGAAAAATGTAATTAGTCATGTTTATAATAAAAGAGCTATTTACCTGATTTAGTAAGCAAAATAATATTTTATCTTTTTTATAAGTACTACTTATAATGATACTTTCCAAAGAGGTTCAAATAAATGATGTGGTAGTAACAGAGAAACCTTAAAAATATTTTTTTAATTAACTCACAGAGATATTTATAGTTGATAATGCTCCTACACCACCAAATCTTATTTGATTTACAAATGTTCTCTATTATATCCATAAAATGTGAAATTTGAGGCTTTGGATACAGGAAACACCCATTAAATTTTCAAGCCATGTTGTTTTCACTTTACTGTAGGAATCAGGTTTTTAAAAAGGCTTTTAACTGTTCCTTTGACCTATATTTCATTACACCGGTACAATTTTGAACTAATTAAACTTTTTTTTGAAGTTTCTTATTTGTGAAATTGATCAAAGCTCTTCAGTCATAGGAAGACTTCTCCCATTTTTAAAAGACAGTGGCCTCATAAATTCCCTCTATGTTATTTCTAACTACTTTTCTTCCTGCCACAGTGCAAGTAGGGTACCTTCACCTGCTACAATTTAATGTCACTCATGAATAAGCCAAGAGACTATGGAGAAGTATTTCTTGATCTGCTTTATTTGTGTCTTCCAATATTCATAATATCATCTACAGTTTCCATTTTTAATTACAGACACATAATGATAAATACTGGCCAATTTGCATCCAATTACAACCATTGAAGAACTGCAGGTAGTTGAAAGGCTGTGCAGAATTCCTCAGCAATGGATATTTACCTAACTCTAAGAATGAAATACTGTATAATTGCAAGGTTAGTCAACAAAAATACTGCTGGCCTAGAGCTAGGGTTTCATGTAAGTAAATATTCAAGTAAGATTGTGAAAGCTATAAAATTTTATATGAGAACTAAGACCTTACAATCTTTTAATTTTCATGTTTGTTTAAAAAAATTTAACTTTAGTTGGCGTACAATGCACTGAGTGTATGAGGAGTGTGGAATTTGATAACTTATGGCAGGTGTACTGTAAAACTATCACCACTTCAAAATAATGAACATCTTCATTGCACTAAATTTATCTTTAATGATTTATAATACACCTCTCCCATGCCTCCACCCTGTTTCCTTACAACCACTGATTTCTTTCCATCATTTTAGAACACTGAAACTTCTAAAAATTTTATATAAATGTAATCTTGAAGATGTTTTTCTCTTAAAATGACTTCTTTTATTGAGCATAATTGCTTTAAGGTTCATCCAAAGTTTGGCATATACAATACAATAATTCATTCATTTTTACTTCTAAAGGAACACTGTTTGATAGATATACCAAAATGCTTATCCATTCTCCTAATGTCATTCAGGCTGTTATTAATATTTACCTATTACAACTAGAATGATTATTAACATTTCTATGAATACCTTTATATGAATATTGTTCTAATGACTCTTAGGTTCAATTGATATGGTAGAATCATTTGAAGACTGAATATAATATTATTTTAAGTGTACCATTCATTGAACTTTTATAATTAAAATGTTGGATAACAATCCCTATTACATAATTCCAAAATATTTTCAACACCCCAAATAAAACATTTGCTTACTAGCACTTATATTTGATTTTCCTGCTTTTACCAGCCCATGGCAATTGCTGATCTATGGCTTTCCATAATTTTCTTAACTTGATATTTTAAATAAATGGAATTACAGTATATTGAGCCTCTAATATCTGATTTTTTGCCATACTGGTTGCAAAAGACTCAATATTATAGCATGCATGAGTATTTCCTTTTTGTCACTGAAAAATATAACACATTGTGTTTAATAATCGATCAATGGGAAATTTTAGGTCTTTCCATTTTTGGCTATTATGAATAACTCTGCTATGAACATTTATATACAACTGTTTTGTGGATAGATGTGTTCAATTCTTATGTACTTAAGAAGGAAATAGTGGGGCCTTATGAGTACTATGTCTAATTAGACTTTTCAACATAGATGCACCAAATTACAGTCTTAGAAGCAACATAAAAAGCACCAATTTCACTGTATCCCTGTCACAATTGTTACTGTCATTCAATAATAGTAGTCCTACTAGATATGAAGTAGTATCGCACTGTAGTTTCAATTTGTATTTCCTTAATGTATCCATTTATATATCCTCTTGGCACAAACATCTACCCCAATGTTTTCCCATTTAAACTGGGTTACTCATCTCCATACTGTAAAGCTATAATGGTTCTTTACTTACTGTGGACACAGGTCATTCAGTCAATATAAGATAAATATTTTCAAATAGTATTTTAAATTTTTGATAGTATGTTTTGAAGCATAAAATGTAAATTTCAAATATGTCCAATTTGAATATTTGTATTTCGTTATTTGTGTCTTTGCTGCCATATTTAAGAAATCTTGCCTAAATCAATATCATAAAGATTCAATCCTGTGTTTCCTCCTAAGAACTGTCTAGCTTTAGCTCTTATGTGCAGGATTTTCTTGACTTTGTATATGGTGAGGTGTTTCAGTCTTGTCCCTTCCTCATACATGTAAATATGAATTGCTTTCAGTGGCATTTGTTGAACTGTTCTTCTCTCCTAGTTGAATGGCCCTGGAAATTGAACTATAGTTAACTATAAGGGTGTAAAGGATTATTCTATACTCTCATCTATATACATTATATACAGAAATGTATACGTCTATTTATATTTCAGCTTCAAATGGTTTGATTACTTTAGCTTCATAATAACTTTTGAAATCAGGATGCATGAAGCCAGCAATTATATTCTTTTTCTAAATTTATTTACTTGAATTCTTTATTAGTACATTTTATATATATATCTCACAATCACACACCAGTATGTGACACAAGTTAATTCTCATTTTTACCCACATCTCTACCCACCTATGCCTCTCCACCCCCTATATTTATTTCTTTCAGAGTTATATTTATTCCTTCCCCTCATTATAATTTTAAAGATTGTTTTGGAAATTTAAGTTGTTTAATTTCTGTTTAATTTGACTCAGCTAATCAATTTATGCAAAAAACAAGGTCAGGTAAGATTTTGATAATCATTGTGTTGAATGCATAGATCATTTGAAGTATAATGCTATATTAATATAATTAACATTTCTATTACAAAAATACAGAATATATTTCAATTTGTTTTTATCTTAAATTTCTTTTGGTGTTTCACAGTTTTCAGCACGTCTCACATTTATTTTGTGAAATGTTATAAACACTGCATACTTTTATGCTATTGTAAATAGATTTACTTTCTTTAACTTTCATTTTATTCATTTCTAGTGTATTGGAATATGTATTTCTGCAACAATGGACAACTGACTCTTTTATCTTTAGGTCCCCCAGTCTTGTTGAATTTGTTTTTAACTCTGCAAGTATTTTCATATGCAAAATCATTACATGAAATATTAACTCAATTTGAGAAGTTCTTAGTCTTTCACTATCAAGTAGAATTTAGCTGTGAATTTTTCTTAGATGTCCTTCATTATGTAAAATAAAACCTCTACTATTTCTTCTTTGTTTAGTGTAATAGTCTTATGAAAATCTATTAAATACTATCAAATACTTAATTTTATTGTTCATTCAATTGGTATGATTTATCAGATTCATTGGAATTTTGTTTGCTGAACTAACTTTGGATTCAAATAATAAATACCTTTTCATTTTTGGATGCAAACTTCTTTTATATTAGTGAATTCTATTTGTTAGGATTTGATGAGAGTATTTACCTCTATATTCATAAAAGAATATTTGACTATGGCTTTTACATCATAGTTTTGGAGATTTTACTTATTGTGTACTACAAACATGTTAATTAAAAAAAAAAGATCCACTTTGGAGAACCCAACTCAATTGATAACAATCTACTCTTAGGCACCAACAATTCATGTCCTCTCAGCATGTGCCAAATGTTTACTCTATCCTATCATCTCTAGAATTCTTAAGCAAATACAGCATCAACCCTATGTGTAAAATTTCAGGTCAGGGAAAGGAAAAACAGGAAAGAAAAACAATATCGGAAAAGAAGGAGTGGAGTGGAAGGGCTGAAGGGAGGACAGAGTAATGGGAAAAAATGGAATCAAGGTATATCATGTACAGTACAAGATCTAAGTGATGAATATCACCATACTGTTTACCTAAAATGTATCAATAAATTTAAAATAATTTTAAAATATATCAGCTAAAGCGCAAGGTCCTGAGTTCAATCCCTGGAAACCACATACAATGCTGGGCGTGGAGACTCATGCCCACCAGCCATCAATACCACATACCACAGTGCCGGGTGTGGTGGCTCACGCCTGTAACCCCAGCACTCGGGAGGCAGAGACAGGTGGATAGCTGAGTTCCAGGCTTGCCTGGGCTACATAGTGAGTTCAGAGCCAGCCTGAACTACAAAGAGAGACTCTGTCTCAAAAAAAAAAAAAAAAAAAAAAAA